>JAPTMU010000235.1:307202-357656 GCA_028583405.1 Pogonophryne albipinna | reverse complement strand
CTGAGTCTCATAGGGAACTCTCAGCATCCTGAGTCTCATAGGGACCTCTCAGCATCCTGAGTCTCATAGGGAACTCTCAGCATCCTGAGTCTCATAGGGAACTCTCAGCATCCTGAGTCTCATAGGGAACTCTCAGCATCCTGAGTCTCATAGGGAACTCTCAGCATCCTGAGTCTCATAGGGAACTCTCAGCATCCTGAGTCTCATAGGGAACTCTCAGCATCCTGAGTCTCTCTGGGACCTCTCAGCATCCTGCACGATGAGTCTCACTGCAGCACATCAGCTGTACACTGTCACCACCATGTGCAATACCATCATTACACACACTCTGCTATATAACATGTGCAATATAATTATTATTAATAATGTTATTTAATAACGTGCAATTACGTATCTGCCACTACGTTTTCTTTGCACTACTAAACACTGCACAGTTTTTTACATTAATGATGTGACCGTCTGTGTTTCCTGTAGTTATGTAATTGCTCTTTTTATGCGCTGTTAGTGTACAGTGATTATCATGCTGCTGTGTTTATTGTATTTTTGTAACTCTGGCAAAACAATTTTCTTCGGGATGAATAAAGTCTTATCTTATCTTGAGAACAGTTGGAAATAATGCTTTGAACTCCAGGAACAAAAGATAAATCTTTCAACCCCACTGAGAGGGGGGGACAGATTTCACTCAATGATTACTGAATAACATGAAGCACTGACCTCCACCAGCTTCTTCTTCTTGCTCACGTTGTTCTTCAGAAGCTTCTCAGGCAGCGGAGCAGCACGACTCACTGGAGGCCTGCAGGAGACAGGAGGCAGGAAGCAGGAGACAGGAGGCAGGAAGCAGGAAACAGGAGGCAGAAAACAGGATTCAGTAAACTGTGTGTGTGTGTGTGTGTGTGTGTGTGTGTGTGTGTGTGTGTGTGTGTGTGTGTGTGTGTGTGTGTGTGTGTGTGTGTGTGTGTGTGTGTGTGTGTGTGTGTGTGTGTGTGTGTGTGTACCTCTCCTCCACAGGCACTTCTCGGTGCTGAAGGTGAGGTCTGGTTCCCGTCATGTTCCTAATGCTCGCAGAGTAGATCTTAGTGATGTAATCCACCGCCTTCTCCCGCGCCACGTCGCTGTCGTAGCCTGAAACACAGCCAGGTCCTGTCAGGACAAACTGAGGGCAGATTTAACCCACAGCCAGGTCCTGTCAAGACAAACTGAGGGCAGATTTAACCCACGCTTCATTTCTGCTCTTCTTATTTGTCTGTCATTTTGTCCATTTACATTTTGTCCATTTAGTTAGAGTACGTCAGCTGCTATAGTCAACATCATAAAGGATTTCTGATTCCGATCCTGTGAAAAAAGTTCAGTTTTTCAGAATAAAAGCTCTGAATGTAGAAACTTCTCAAAAGTCAGGCCTTCAGAATAAGAGCTCACCCCCGTCCTCCTCCGGGTCGTCGTCGGACTCCTCGCTGTCCACAGCTCGGCTCTCTCTGCTCTCCTTGTGGCCTCCTCCTGGCTCTCGGGTCCAGATCATCAGCGCCGTGTCACCCCCCCCCACCGACAGCAGCAGCGAGTCGTCGTTGGACCAGCGTACGTTCGTCACGTTGGAGCTGTGACCCACGTACTTCTTAAACTTAGCAAACTGGCCCTGAACACAGAGGAGGGGTTACAGGAATACTGCTCTGACTCTGCTTCTCATGTATTCAACATTTATTCAACCAGAAAGATCCCGGTGGTTGTGTAACGAACAAATGTTTAAATTAGGGCTGTCAAGTTAACGCATTAATAACGCGTTAACGCAAAAAAAATTAACGCCACTAATTATTTTAACGCGATTAACGCATGTGTATTTTTTGTCCTCGGCCGTCCCGTAGTTTCAGAGTATTTCGAGTTTAAAATACCATCTACAAGCTGATGCTGTCAGCCCCACCTAGTGTCAGCAGAAAGTATTAAAATAATGATTACAACAAAATGCAAAAAATAAATTAAAAAATATATAAAATATATTTTAAGATCATGTTTAATCATCTGATTCGTCTCATTGCTGTTTTAGTCTGTCTTCTTCTAATTAGTGTCTACAGTGTGTGCCTATTGAGCTGTTTAGAGCCATGTGGGACAAAACCCGATCCTGCCCCTCCCTCTCACTGTCTAAGTGAACGGTGACTGTGAAAACTACACTGCGCATGCTCAGAGTGTTTTCCTATTTAATGTGTGTGGCAAAAAAATAATGCCCATAGGGGCATAGAGCTGCCATCCCCACCATACATCATCTCACATCATTCAGAGCTGATTGGCTGTAAGTACGTGTGCCGCGAAAAGTGTGGTGTGTGAAGAGGAGACGAGAGACGCGTCCTAAAACCAGGAAGTAAGCTGCGCATGGCTTCCCTCCACAAAAAAGCAATTCGATTTCTCCATAGGATTTTAGAAATTAGCTCAAAATAAGATCTGTGGAAAACGTAGCTGTTAGATAAATGCACGTTTTGTTCAGCCGGATAATATCCACATGTCTACCCTACTTTTATAATTTTCTAATCATAAATCTATTGATTAGATTTAAGATAGACTTTTGAAACTACAAGAAGATAAGGAGGACTTTTACAAAAAAGTAATAGAGATGTTTGTCCAGAGGGACAGGCAAATGGACTTCATCTTCAAGTCAAGGTAAGACTGCAATTTTATTGAAAATGGGATCTTACTAAGAGAGAACAATTCAATATTTAAATGATACAATTACATTTTTTGGGTATCCTTTTGTTGAACTGTCTGTTTAAAATTAATTGAAGCATCAGACTAAAGAGGCTTTTGAAAATAATATTATATTTTGATTTAGGTCAAAACATAATATTTGTAAACCTGAAGAGTCAGAGCCTCAGCAGCCATGAACCTCTGCAGAAGCTCATATATAGACATCTGAGTTTTTTGTGCCCCACCACTTTAGTACATATAGAAACGCCACTGCGAACAGTCAGCACACTCAGCACGGATAGTGAGCGCAACATGATTGTGCGTCACACACACACACACACACACACACACACACACACACACACACACACACACACACACACACACACACACACACACACACACACACACACACACACACACACACACACACACACACACACACACACACACACACACACACACACTTTGTATTGTATTATTGTATGAGAGGTTCCAGGTTGAATTGAGGCGGATATTTGTAATGTTCAGAGGTTGTTATGTTTACTATTCATGAGAATATTTGTCATTGATCAAATGATAATAAACAAACATTTGCTTAAAGCATATTTGTCCACTCATATGTTGATAAGAGTATTAAAAACTTGAAAAATATCCCTCTAAGGAACATTTAGAACAGATAAAAAAAATTGCGATTTATCGCGATTAAATATTTTAATCAACTGACAGCCCTAGTTTAAATTAACACTTAGCTTCCAGTGCTAATACTTAGCTTCCAGTGCTAAAACATAACTTCTACTGCTAACAGTTTCCTTCTACTGCTAACAGTTTCCTTCTACTGCTAACAGTTAACTTCTACTGCTAACAGTTAGCTTCTACTGCTAACACTTAACTTCTACTTCTATCAGTTAACTTCTACTGCTAACAGTTAGCTTCTACTTCTATCAGTTAACTTCTACTGCTAACAGTTAACTTCTACTGCTAACAGTTAACTTCTACTGCTAACAGTTAACTTCTACTGCTAACACTTAACTTCTACTGCTAACAGTTAACTTCTACTGCTAACACTTAACTTCTACTTCTATCAGTTAACTTCTACTGCTAAAACTTCACTTCTACGGCTAACAGTTAGCCTCTACTGCTAACAGTTAACTTCTACTGCTAACACTTAACTTCTACTGCTAACAGTTAACTTCTACTGCTAACAGTTAACTTCTACTGCTAACACTTAACTTCTACTGCTAACAGTTAGCTTCTACTGCTAACACTTAACTTCTACTTCTATCAGTTAACTTCTACTGCTAACACTTAACTTCTACTGCTAACAGTTAACTTCTACTTCTATCAGTTAACTTCTACTGCTAACACTTAACTTCTACTGCTAACACTTAACTTCTACTGCTAACACTTAACTTCTACTTCTATCAGTTAACTTCTACTGCTAAAACTTCACTTCTACTGCTAACAGTTAGCCTCTACTGCTAACAGTTAGCTTTTAGTGCTAACAGTTAACTTTCACTGCTAACAGCTGTGTTTATCATCCTTTCCAGCATGTTTTTTTAAATCCCAGCCGACAGATCTCACCCGTGAGGGGAAGCTGAACAGTTTGAGGAACCCGAAGTCGTCCCCGGTGGCGAGCAGCTGGCGGTCCTTAGTGAGCGAGGCTGCATTCAGGAGGCCTAGCGATGGCCACGCCCCCTCACAGGTAGCCCCCACCCCCTCACAAGTAGGCCACGCCCCCTCACAAGTGGGACCCAGCACAGACGTCCAGCTCGCCCACTCCAGCTTCTCAAACTGAAACACAAAGAGGAGGTCAAGATCTGCAGGAAGTGAGACTGGAGGAGCTCACCTCCTGCAGATCTACACACATCCTTTAATCAAGTAGAAGTACACACATCCTTTAATCAAGTAGAAGTACACGCATCCTTTAATCAAGTAGAAGTACACGCATCCTTTACTCAAGTAGAAGTACACGCATCCTTTACTCAAGTAGAAGTACACACATCCTTTACTCAAGTAGAAGTACAGATACTCGTGTTTAAAAGTAGAAGTACTGACTAAACTTCTTTCCTCAAGTCAAAGTAAAGAGGCTTTGAAAAGTACTTCAGTAAAAAGTACCCATAACTAGCAGCTGCTTTAAAGAGTACCTGACCTCCCTTTATATTACATTACATTGCATTTAGCTGAGGCTTTTATCCAAAGCGACTTACAATAAGTGCGTTCGACCAACAAAATACAAACTTGAAGAAAACAGAATCATAAAGTACATCAGGTTTCATAGAGCAAAAACATTTCAAGTGCTACTCAACTGGCTTTAGGTAAGCCAGTCCTTTGTTAGTATATAAGTGCTTTGTTAATAGTTCTATTGCTCGAAGTGGAGTCGAAAGAGATGAGTTTTCAGTCTGGAAGGTGTGTAAGCTTTCTGCTGTCCTGATGTCAATGGGGAGCTCATTCCACCATCTTGGAGCCAGGATAGCAAACCCACGTGTTTCTGCTGATGGGAACTTGGGTCCCCCTCACAGCGAGGGTGCAGCGAGCTGTTTGGCTGATGCAGAGCGGAGTGCACGTGCTGGGGTGTACGGTTTAACCATGTCCTGGATGTAGGAAGGGCCAGATCCATTCGCAGCATGGTACGCAAGTACCAGTGTCTTGAAGTGGATTCTAGCAGTTACCGGAAGCCAGCGGAGGGAGCGGAGGAGCGGCGTGGGAACATTTAGGAAGGTTGAAGACCAGACGAGCCGCTGCATTCTGGATGAGCTGCAGAGGTCGGATGGCACATGCAGGCAGACCAGCCAGGATGGAGTTGCAGTAGTCTAGGCGTGAGGTGACGAGAGCCTGGACCAGAACCTGCGTGGCTTTCTGGGTCAGCTGGGGACGTATCCTCCTGATGTTGTACATTTATATTAATAGAACAATAATGTCATTGTTAGCTAATGAATGTTTCCATGCTGAACAACGGCAACATGACAACGTTTCCATTGGTCCCTCTTCTTTAGAGAAGACCAGGAAATGATGGATACATGGATCGTGTTCAAATCAATAGGCACGCAATGACTCTAAAGAATAATGATCACGCCACCAAACACACATTCAGACTAAAGGAACCAGCTGTTTGGGAAATGAGAGAAGTAGAAAGTTCAGGTATTTGAGTTCAACATGTAAGAAGTAGAAAGTACAGGTATTTGGGTTCAACATGTAAGAAGTAGAAAGTACAGGTATTTGAGTTCAACATGTAAGAAGTAGAAAGTACAGGTATTTGGGTTCAACATGTAAGAAGTAGAAAGTACAGGTATTTGGGTTCAACATGTAAGAAGTAGAAAGTACAGGTATTTGGGTTCAACATGTAAGAAGTAGAAAGTACAGGTATTTGTGTTCAACATGTAAGAAGTAGAAAGTACAGGTATTTGGGTTCAACATGTAAGAAGTAGAAAGTACAGGTATTTGTGTTCAACATGTAAGAAGTAGAAAGTACAGGTATTTGGGTTCAACATGTAAGAAGTAGAAAGTACAGGTATTTGAGTTCAACATGTAAGAAGTAGAAAGTACAGGTATTTGGGTTCAACATGTAAGAAGTAGAAAGTACAGGTATTTGGGTTCAACATGTAAGAAGTAGAAAGTACAGGTATTTGAGTTCAACATGTAAGAAGTAGAAAGTACAGGTATTTGGGTTCAACATGTAAGAAGTAGAAAGTACAGGTATTTGGGTTCAACATGTAAGAAGTAGAAAGTACAGGTATTTGAGTTCAACATGTAAGAAGTAGAAAGTACAGGTATTTGGGTTCAACATGTGAGAAGTAGAAAGTACAGGTATTTGAGTTCAACATGTAAGAAGTAGAAAGTACAGGTATTTGTGTTCAACATGTAAGAAGTAGAAAATACAGGTGTTTGTGTTCAACATGTAAGAAGTAGAAAGTACAGGTATTTGAGTTCAACATGTAAGAAGTAGAAAGTACAGGTATTTGTGTTCAACATGTAAGAAGTAGAAAGTACAGGTATTTGAGTTCAACATGTAAGAAGTAGAAAGTACAGGTATTTGTGTTCAACATGTAAGAAGTAGAAAGTACAGGTATTTGTGTTCAACATGTGAGAAGTAGAAAGTACAGGTATTTGAGTTCAACATGTAAGAAGTAGAAAATACAGGTATTTGTGTTCAACATGTAAGAAGTAGAAAGTACAGGTATTTGTGTTTAAAGTGTAAGAAGTAGAAAGTTCAGGTATTTGAGTTCAACATGTAAGAAGTAGAAAGTACAGGTATTTGAGTTCAACATGTAAGAAGTAGAAAGTACAGGTATTTGGGTTCAACATGTGAGAAGTAGCAAGTACAGGTATTTGGGTTCAACATGTAAGAAGTAGAAAGTACAGGTATTTGAGTTCAACATGTGAGAAGTAGCAAGTACAGGTATTTGGGTTCAACATGTGAGAAGTAGCAAGTACAGGTATTTGGGTTCAACATGTAAGAAGTAGCAAGTACAGGTATTTGGGTTCAACATGTGAGAAGTAGCAAGTACAGGTATTTGGGTTCAACATGTAGTCAAAATAGAAATTCCTCTGTGCAGACTATTCTATTTACATGTATATAGACTTTTTGCACTACTTTTTATTTTTATTTAGTATTTTTGTATTCTATGATATATGTTGCGTTGTTGGAGGAGCTCAGGTCAGAATAGTTTCATTGCCATTTCTACACTGTAGCTGCTGAGCATATGATGATAAAACCTTTGAATCTTTGAAAACTGACCTCGGCCACGCTGATGCTCTGCTTCCGGCCTCGCGGTGCCTCGTAGAACAGCTGCTCTTTGTTTCCTGTGTTCACCTGCAGCAGCTTACCTGCAGGGGACACAGCTCAATGCTTACCAGGAAATACATTTCACTTTCTGTTTCTCAACATTCTGGGACTTAAATCTCAGAGAATATTAGTTTTGTTTTTCTCTTACATTTATGACTCAATCTTGGAAGTTTTACCCCCTTGCCTCAATCTGTATTTATACTTGACCTTCACTGGCCTTCATACATAGATACATGGTATATTTCATGATTTGATTGTGTCTGTATTATCTGCGCAGACATATTGGAATTAGCGCCCTGGCTAACAGTTCGTATTTACATGTTAGTGTAGCATGTTAGCGTAGCATTACCTGCAAACCGTTAGCCTGTTAGCGTAGCCTTACCTCTGGAGTCCCAGTCGATGTGTGTGATGTAGCTTCCCGCTCCTTTGCAGATTCCCACCCTCTTGCTGGTCAGAACGTTGTAGATGTCCACGAAGGAGTCGTGCGACGCCACGGCCAGGTACTTCCCGGAGTCTGAAACACAAACAGCTGATGGTCACAGACGGACCAATCACACGCCGCCTCCTCACACCTGCGTGGTGCGTTCAGGTACCTTGGGAGAAGCGGATGTCCGAGATGAGCTCCCTGCGGTGGTGGAAGGTCACCATGTCCTCCAGCGTGTCAGCGTTCACCACCAGGAAGCTGCCGTCGCTCAGACCCACTGCCAGCGCCTTCCCGTCCGGAGAGAAGGCGCAGCAGCGACCTCCTGGGGGGGAGAGACTCTTTAATGAGAGGAACCATGAAGATACAAGAAGTATTCTTTACTAAGAGGAACCGTGAAGATACAACTACAACAAGTAGTCTTTACTAAGAGGAACCATGAAGATACAACTACAACAAGTAGTCTTTACTAAGAGGAACCGTGAAGATACAACAAGTCGTCTTTACTGAGAGGAACCATGAAGATACAACAAGTAGTCTTTACTAAGAGGAACCATGAAGATACAACTACAACAAGTAGTCTTTACTAAGAGGAACCATGAAGATACAACTACAACAAGTAGTCTTTACTAAGAGGAACCGTGAAGATACAACAAGTAGTCTTTACTAAGAGGAACCATGAAGATACAACCTCAGCTAGTAGTCTTTACTTAGAGGAACCATGAAGATACAACAAATAGTCTTTACTGAGAGGAACCATGAAGATACAACAAGTAGTCTTTACTAAGAGGAACCATGAAGATACAGCTACAACAAGTATTCTTTACTAAGAGGAACCGTGAAGATACAACAAGTAGTCTTTACTAAGAGGAACCATGAAGATACAACAAATAGTCTTTACTGAGAGCAACCATGAAGATACAACAAATAGTCTTTACTGAGAGGAACCAGGAAGATACAACAAGTAGTCTTTACTAAGAGGAACCATGAAGATACAGCTACAACAAGTATTCTTTACTAAGAGGAACCGTGAAGATACAACAAGTAGTCTTTACTAAGAGGAACCATGAAGATACAAGAAGTATTCTTTACTAAGAGGAACCGTGAAGATACAACTACAACAAGTAGTCTTTACTAAGAGGAACCATGAAGATACAACTACAACAAGTAGTCTTTACTAAGAGGAACCGTGAAGATACAACAAGTAGTCTTTACTGAGAGGAACCATGAAGATACAAAAAGTAGTCTTTACTTAGAGGAACCATGAAGATACAACTACAACAAGTAGTCTTTACTAAGAGGAACCATGAAGATACAACTACAACAAGTAGTCTTTACTAAGAGGAACCGTGAAGATACAACAAGTAGTCTTTACTAAGAGGAACCATGAAGATACAACCTCAGCTAGTAGTCTTTACTTAGAGGAACCATGAAGATACAACAAATAGTCTTTACTGAGAGGAACCATGAAGATACAACAAGTAGTCTTTACTAAGAGGAACCATGAAGATACAACAAGTAGTCTTTACTAAGAGGAACCATGAAGATACAACTACAACAAGTAGTCTTTACTAAGAGGAACCATGAAGATACAACAAGTAGTCTTTACTAAGAGGAACCATGAAGATACAACAAGTAGTCTTTACTGAGAGGAACCATGAAGATACAACACATAGTCTTTACTAAGAGGAACTATGAAGATACAACAAGTAGTCTTTACTAAGACGAACCATGAAGATACAACTACAACAAGTAGTCTTTACTAAGAGGAACAATGAAGATACAACTACAACAAGTAGTCTTTACTAAGAGGAACCATGAAGATACAACAAGTAGTCTTTACTAAGAGGAACCATGAAGATACAACTACAACAAGTAGTCTTTACTAAGAGGAACCATGAAGATACAACAAGTAGTCTTTACTGAGAGGAACCATGAAGATACAACAAGTAGTCTTTACTGAGAGGAACCATGAAGATACTGCAAGTAGTCTTTACTGAGAGGAACCATGAAGATATTAGAAGTAGTCTTCAGACTGACACACATTCACTTAAGGGGAACTGGGGATATTTATCAGCTGCTTGTGTGAGTCGGACAGTGAATACTTTAGAGCGGCCGCTGCAGTGTGAGCTAACCGGGAGCTAACGGGAGAATAAACTCCCGTGGAAGAGCAGCCAACACTGCAGCGGTCGGTAAATGCTGCAGAAACACATTAATAAACAATGAACCACGGCACTCTGGAGAAAAGTATAAGGTTGGAGAAGTCGTTATTTAATTTAATCTGGTTTCGTGTGATTAAAAGCAACACGATCATCGACCCGACGCAGTTCCCTGTTGTTGTTGTTGCTGTGAACGCCGTAATGCCGTTGGGGAGCAAATCAACGATGTAAACGGTGACGTCATGACGCAGCAGCGGCAGCAGCAGTCGGGCTCTGGGCGGTGTGAACAGAGCGGGAGCAGAAAAGGGAAACCGGAGCTGAACCAGAAAAGCTCTAGCTCGGAGCTAGAAAGGGAAAAGCGCTGGTGTGAAAGCCGCATGAGAGGAACCCTGAAGATACAACAAGTAGTCTTTAATGAGAGGAACCATGAAGATACAACCTCAGCAAGTAGTCTTTACTAAGAGGAACCATGAAGATACAGCAAGTAGTCTTTACTAAGAGGAACCATGAAGATACAACTACAACAAGTAGTCTTTACTAAGAGGAACGATGAAGATACAACAAATAGTCTTTACTGAGAGGAACCATGAAGATACAACCTCAGCAAGTAGTCTTTACTAAGAGGAACCATGAAGATACAACAAGTAGTCTTTACTAAGAGGAACCATGAAGATACAACTACAACAAATAGTCTTTACTGAGAGGAACCATGAAGATACAACCTCAGCAAGTAGTCTTTACTAAGAGGAACCATGAAGATACAACAAGTAGTCTTTACTAAGAGGAACCATGAAGATACAACAAGTAGTCTTTACTAAGAGGAACCATGAAGATACAACTACAACAAATAGTCTTTACTGAGAGGAACCATGAAGATACAACTACAACAAGTAGTCTTTACTAAGAGGAACCATGAAGATAAACTACAACAAGTAGTCTTTAATGAGAGGAACCATGAAGATACAACCTCAGCAAGTAGTCTTTACTAAGAGGAACCATGAAGATACAACAAGTAGTCTTTACTGAGAGGAACCGTGAAGATACAACTACAACAAGTAGTCTTTACTAAGAGGAACCATGAAGATACAACAAGTAGTCTTTACTGAGAGGAACCGTGAAGATACAACAAGTAGTCTTTACTGAGAGGAACCATGAAGATACAACAAGTAGTCTTTACTGAGAGGAACCATGAAGATACAACAAGTAGTCTTTACTAAGAGGAACCATGAAGATACTGCAAGTAGTCTTTACTGAGAGGAACCATGAAGATACAACTACAACAAGTAGTCTTTACTGAGAGGAACCATGAAGATACTGAAAGTAGTCTTTACTGAGAGGAACCATGAAGATACAACTACAACAAGTAGTCTTTACTAAGAGGAACCATGAAGATACAACAAATAGTCTTTACTGAGAGGAACCATGAAGATACAACCTCAGCAAGTAGTCTTTACTAAGAGGAACCATGAAGATACAACAAGTAGTCTTTACTAAGAGGAACCATGAAGATACAACAAGTAGTCTTTACTAAGAGGAACCATGAAGATACAACTACAACAAATAGTCTTTACTAAGAGGAACCATGAAGATACAACAAGTAGTCTTTACTAAGAGGAACCATGAAGATACTGCAAGTAGTCTTTACTGAGAGGAACCATGAAGATACAACTACAACAAGTAGTCTTTACTAAGAGGAACCATGAAGATACTGAAAGTAGTCTTTACTGAGAGGAACCATGAAGATACAACTACAACAAGTAGTCTTTACTAAGAGGAACCATGAAGATACAACAAATAGTCTTTACTGAGAGGAACCATGAAGATACAACCTCAGCAAGTAGTCTTTACTAAGAGGAACCATGAAGATACAACAAGTAGTCTTTACTAAGAGGAACCATGAAGATACAACAAGTAGTCTTTACTAAGAGGAACCATGAAGATACAACTACAACAAATAGTCTTTACTGAGAGGAACCATGAAGATACAACTACAACAAGTAGTCTTTACTAAGAGGAACCATGAAGATACAACTACAACAAGTAGTCTTTAATGAGAGGAACCATGAAGATACAACCTCAGCAAGTAGTCTTTACTAAGAGGAACCATGAAGATACAACAAGTAGTCTTTACTGAGAGGAACCGTGAAGATACAACTACAACAAGTAGTCTTTACTAAGAGGAACCATGAAGATACAACAAGTAGTCTTTACTGAGAGGAACCGTGAAGATACAACAAGTAGTCTTTACTGAGAGGAACCATGAAGATACAACAAGTAGTCTTTACTAAGAGGAACCATGAAGATACTGCAAGTAGTCTTTACTGAGAGGAACCATGAAGATACAACTACAACAAGTAGTCTTTACTGAGAGGAACCATGAAGATACTGCAAGTAGTCTTTACTGAGAGGAACCATGAAGATACAACTACAACAAGTAGTCTTTACTAAGAGGAACCATGAAGATACTGCAAGTAGTCTTTACTGAGAGGAACCATGAAGATACTAGAAGTAGTCTTTACTAAGAGGAACCATGAAGATACAACAAGTTGTCTTTACTGAGAGAAACCATGAAGATACTAGAAGTAGTCTTTACTAAGAGGAACCATGAAGATGCAACTACAACAAGTAGTCTTTACTGAGAGGAACCATGAAGATACAACAAGTAGTCTTTACTAAGAGGAACCATGAAGATACAACAAGTAGTCTTTACTGAGAGGAACCATGAAGATACAACAAGTAGTCTTTACTGAGAGGAACCATGAAGATACAACAAGTAGTCTTTACTGAGAGGAACCATGAAGATACAACAAGTAGTCTTTACTGAGAGGAACCATGAAGATACAACAAGTAGTCTTTACTAAGAGGAACCATGAAGATACAACAAGTAGTCTTTACTGAGAGGAACCATGAAGATACAACAAGTAGTCTTTACTGAGAGGAACCATGAAGATACAACAAGTAGTCTTTACTGAGAGGAACCATGAAGATACAACAAGTAGTCTTTACTTATGCCCCTTTCACACCAACGCGTTTTCAGCTCCGGCTCGGAGCTGTAGCCTGAAAAGTACTGTTTTTTCCTGTTCACACCGCAGAGGCGCCGCCTCTTAGCTCCGGAATCCGGTTCACTTCCAGCTCCAAAAAATTGTCGGTCTAGAGGCAAGAGCTTCGGAGCTAAGAGGCGGCATCGCTTACGTCGAGGCGGGGGCAGGGGCATGGGCGGGATCAAGTAATGTTGTAAATGTTTGTAAAGTTCCAAGTAAAGTCGTCCCTTGTGAAGTCGTCCGATGCCTTCCATTTCGTTTCGTAAGAGGATAACCAAAGCGAACAGCGCTTCAATACAATCGGCCATTGTTGCTGTTGTCGATGTGAGGGATTTCCGCGCGGTTTGGATTTTATAGCAGGCACGTAAACGGTGACGTCATGACACAGCAGCGGCAGCTCTGGGCGGTGTGAACAGAGCGGGAGCAGAAAAGGGAAACCGGAGCTGAACCAGAAAAGCTCCCGCTCGGAGCAAGAAAGGGAAAAGCGCTGGTGTGAAAGCTGCATAAGAGGAACCATGAAGATACAACAAGTAGTCTTTACTAAGAGGAACCATGAAGATACAACAAGTAGTCTTTACTAAGAGGAACCATGAAGATACAACAAGTAGTCTTTACTAAGAGGAACCATGAAGATACAACAAGTAGTCTTTACTGAGAGGAACCATGAAGATACAACAAGTAGTTTTTACTAAGAGGAACCATGAAGATACAACAAGTAGTCTTTACTAAGAGGAACCATGAAGATACAACAAGTAGTCTTTACTAAGAGGAACCATGAAGATACAACAAGTAGTCTTTACTAAGAGGAACCATGAAGATACAACAAGTAGTCTTTACTGAGAGGAACCATGAAGATACAACAAGTAGTCTTTACTGAGAGGAACCATGAAGATACAACAAGTAGTCTTTACTAAGAGGAACCATGAAGATACAACCTCAGCAAGTAGTCCTTCACATGCTGATATACAAGAGAGGGAATTACACAGTCACAAGATGGAGGAATACCGGTTATTGTAGGTAATCATACATCCTGTCATGTACAAAATAATGACTTTTTTCTAAACATTCTGGCTTCTTTCAAGAAATTCTGACTTTCTTCTGAAAAATTCTGACTTTTTTCTGAAAATCTAAACATTCAGACTTTTTCTCAAAATTCAGACTTTTTCTCAAAATCTCAAAATCCAGACTTTTAAAAAAAATTCTGACTTTTCTGAATACTTTAAAATGTTAATAATCACTGGTCAACAGTCCAGTGAACAGGTGAACAGGTGAACTGTGAACAGGTGAACTGTGAACAGGTGAACAGTGAACAGGTGAACTGTGAACAGGTGAACTGTGAACAGGTGAACAGGTGAACTGTGAACAGGTGAACAGGTGAACTGTGAACAGTGAACAGGTGAACTGTGAACAGGTGAACACTGAACAGGTGAACAGGTGAACTGTGAACAGGTGAACAGGTGAACTGTGAACAGTGAACAGGTGAACTGTGAACAGGTGAACTGTGAACAGGTGAACAGGTGAACTGTGAACAGGTGAACAGGTGAACAGGTGAACTGTGAACAGTGAACAGGTGAACTGTGAACAGGTGAACAGGTGAACTGTGAACAGGTGAACTGTGAACAGGTGAACAGGTGAACTGTGAACAGGTGAACTGTGAACAGGTGAACAGGTGAACTGTGAACAGGTGAACTGTGAACAGGTGAACTATGAACAGGTGAACAGGTGAACTGTGAACAGGTGAACAGTGAATAGGTGAACAGGTGAACTGTGAACAGGTGAACTGTGAACAGGTGAACAGTGAACAGGTGAACAGGTGAACTGTGAACAGGTGAACTCTCTCACCCTTCTTCAGTTTGCGGACGGCCACCATGCGATGATTGGCCGACAGCTCCCAGATCCTCAGGGTTTTGTCGTCGCTGACGGTGGCGCAGACAGGAAGTAGAGGATGAGCCGCCAGACCCCACACCTCTCCCTCCATGTGACCCTGAACACAACACCACAACAACAACAACATGAAACTCCAACAGACAGTGAATGCATCACATTGGCTTTTCAAAGACCTTTACCATGCTTTTATCTTCAGTAGACCCGACTACTGTAATAGTGTCTTCTTATTTAAATAAATAACGGTCCCTCTGACCTGCAGCAGGAGGGTCATCGGGCCGCTCTTATCGATCTCCAGGATCTCTCCATTCTTGGTGCCCAGCAGGATGTGACCGTGACCCAGAGTGATGGCTCTGATGGAGGGGTTGTCCTCCAGCAGCAGACCTGACACACACACACACACACATTATATATGTTATACTCTGGGGGGAAACTGGATGAGTAGTATAGGCAATGCCGGTTGTTGAGATCTTCATAGTATGTTGAATACTTAAAACGAAAGTTAATTATAATCAAGTATAATCAATTATATTCTGTATAACTCACAATGAAAATGTTTCATATGTTATGTTTTTCTATATTTACAGTATAAACCAAGTGGTTTGTTAAGTTGAGTGTAAGGCCTATAATGATTTATGGGTGTCACTGATAAGAGAGAAGGCAGTTTCTTCCCTCTCCTCTCACAGCAGTACACAGGGAGGGGGGCTCCGGACTTAAGGAGAAATACATTGAGGCCTCAAAAAGGTGGTTATGTCATAGCCGAGAATAATATTTTGCAAGTCCTACAGGGGTCATGACCTTTTTACACAAACATGGGAAGGTGTGTCTTATGCCATAGCCATAGAATATGTCTGGTCATGTCCAGTCCTGTACATCAGAGGCCATGCCCAGTTTTCCACAAATATGGGTGTGGAGGAGGGGTCTTTAGGTTTCTATATCCTGTTGTTGAGCATAAAGACACTGGCGGAGAGGGAGCAAGCAGAGAGAGAGGGGGGGGGGGTTCCCCTGGTATACTCTCTCCCGGTAAAAGCGCTGTCCCTCAGAGCTGGGTTAATAGCTCTCGGTAAGGTTCTCTCAGACTTGGTAAATATCTCTCAACATTTCTTGGTTGAATGCTGAGTGAATTTATTTGTGAAATGAGTGGAATGAATTGATGTCTGCTGAATGTTAGTACCCTGCGACCTGTGAGGAAAGGCCCTCCGAATTCATGCGGGACTAGTTGAAGTATACGAATGTCGAAATGAGAAAATGAACTGTTTTGGTGAATGAAAGGTTGAATGTGCTTTTTATTATCATCGGTCATTTATGAGGAAATGCCTCTAAATTCGATCGGGAGATTTTAAAAATCACAAACTGAATTGGGCGGTTAAAGTTAAAAATTATGGTAATAAATATAAAAACTGTGAATTAAAGTTTCATATTAGAACATGATCACAGCATGATATGTTTAGTATGATTATAATGTTGTAAAGAGAGAAGGTAAAAACCCTGTATTAGTTTGGACCTATTTTTCTTCAAATAAACTGATCCCACCTTTTGGACTGGGACAACTTAAAAGACATCTGCGCTCTCCTCTCCTGCTTCAAAGGTAAGATTGCACCCTGCCACACTCACACTTAGGTAGGGCCACACCTCATTACTGATATCAAAATCCTTCAGGATCGCTTAAACAGATTTAAGAGAGTCGTCTGAATTGAAACAGCAGATAATTGAACCTGGTTCTTCAGGAGTCAATAGAGGTGAGATCTTGCTGACGTTGGTGGATCTGAGCCAAGCAGTAAACTTACATAGAGTCAATAACTTCTGTAAAGTCAATTAGTAGGTCTGAGTAATTTCCCGGAATAAATTATCAGCCCTCACCGACTCTTACACTGTGTTTTAACATGTTCTTACTTAGTTCAGTTTTTATTTGATTGTATTTACTTGTTTAAAATGAAATTTGTTGTAGGTTGACTTATAACATCTGTCCAGGAACTACAGATGAAAAAGAGCCTCTTGGCACATTGACAGAAATGTTGATTAATGTGCACTGTCCCTGTTAAATAAGACCTCTCTGAGACCTTTGGAGGCGGGGGACAACGCGGCCCTCTTGATGGCGTACGTCTTCAGGCATCTCTCAAACATGTCGTCCCACAGCTCCACGATGCCATCCTTCCCCCCAGTCACAAAGCCCTGGACATTGAATGCACCACGAGACCGGAAACAAAAACAGAGGCAGAAATAAAGTGTATTCATACAGCACTGTTCAACACAAGGCAATTTAAAGTGCTTTACAAAAATGAAAGACATTAAGAGCCTTGAGAAACATATTATTAAATGGCATTTTAAAACACTAATTTAAAAGCAAAGATAATAAAACATGAATAACAGGTACATGAATAAAAGTTACAGTGCAGTGTGAGATATGAATAGTTCAATTAAAGGAAAAATAAAAGTCTTCTCGCTGGATCTAAAAGTAGTCTTCGTTGCAGAGGACCTGCAGGTTTCTGGGAGTTTGTTCCAGATGTTTGGAGCATAATAACTGAACTTCTCCAGGTTTAGATCTGACTCTGGGGACAGAGAGCAGACCAGAAGACCTGAGAGATCTGATTCTGGGGACAGAGAGCAGACCAGAAGACCTGAGAGATCTGATTCTGGGGACAGAGAGCAGACCTGAGAGACCTGAGAGATCTGACTCTGGGGACAGAGAGCAGACCTGAGAGATCTGACTCTGGGGACAGAGAGCAGACCTGAAGACCTGAAAACCTGACTCTGGAGACAGAGAGCAGACCTGAAGACCTGATTCTGGGGACAGAGAGCAGACCAGAAGACCTGAAAACCTGACTCTGGAGACAGAGAGCAGACCAGAAGACCTGAAAACCTGACTCTGGAGACAGAGAGCAGACCAGAAGACCTGAAAACCTGACTCTGGAGACAGAGAGCAGACCTGAAGACCTGATTTTGGAGACAGAGAGCAGACCTGAAGACCTGATTCTGGAGACAGAGAGCAGACCTGAAGACCTGATTCTGGAGACAGAGAGCAGACCTGAAGACCTGATTCTGGAGACAGAGAGCAGACCTGAAGACCTGAAAACCTGACTCTGGAGACAGAGAGTAGACCTGAAGACCTGAGAGTTCTGGATGGTTCATCATTTAGCAGTTGGTCAGAAATGTATTTTGGGCCCAAACCATTCAATGCTTTATAAACCAGCAGCAGTATTTAGAAATTCGTTGACACACAGGAACCAGTGTAAAGACTTCAGAACTGGACTGATCCTCTTTCTTAGTGTTAGTGAGGAACCAGTGTAAAGACCTCAGAACTGGACTGATCCTCTTTCTTAGTGTTAGTGAGGAACCAGTGTAAAGACTTCAGAACTGGACTGATCCACTTTCTTAGTGTCAGTGAGGAACCAGTGTAAAGACCTCAGAACTGGACTGATCCTCTTTCTTAGTGTTAGTGAGGAACCAGTGTAAAGACTTCAGAACTGGACTGATCCTCTTTCTTAGTGTTAGTGAGGAACCAGTGTAAAGACCTCAGAACTGGACTGATCCTCTTTCTTAGTGTTAGTGAGGAACCAGTGTAAAGACTTCAGAACTGGACTGATCCACTTTCTTAGTGTCAGTGAGGAACCAGTGTAAAGACCTCAGAACTGGACTGATCCTCTTTCTTAGTGTTAGTGAGGAACCAGTGTAAAGACTTCAGAACTGGACTGATCCACTTTCTTAGTGTCAGTGAGGAACCAGTGTAAAGACCTCAGAACTGGACTGATCCTCTTTCTTAGTGTCAGTGAGGAACCAGTGTAAAGATCTCAGAACTGGACTGATCCTCTTTCTTAGTGTCAGTGAGGAACCAGTGTAAAGACTTCAGAACTGGACTGATCCTCTTTCTTAGTGTCAGAGAGGAACCAGTGTAAAGACCTCAGAACTGGACTGATCCTCTTTCTTAGTGTTAGAGAGGAACCAGTGTAAAGACCTCAGAACTGGACTGATCCTCTTTCTTAGTGTTAGAGAGGAACCAGTGTAAAGACTTCAGAACTGGACTGATCCACTTTCTTAGTGTCAGTGAGGAACCAGTGTAAAGACCTCAGAACTGGACTGATCCTCTTTCTTAGTGTTAGTGAGGAACCAGTGTAAAGACCTCAGAACTGGACTGATCCACTTTCTTAGTGTCAGTGAGGAACCAGTGTAAAGACCTCAGAACTGGACTGATCCTCTTTCTTAGTGTTAGTGAGGAACCAGTGTAAAGACTTCAGAACTGGACTGATCCTCTTTCTTAGTGTTAGTGAGGAACCAGTGTAAAGACCTCAGAACTGGACTGATCCTCTTTCTTAGTGTTAGTGAGGAACCAGTGTAAAGACTTCAGAACTGGACTGATCCACTTTCTTAGTGTCAGTGAGGAACCAGTGTAAAGACCTCAGAACTGGACTGATCCTCTTTCTTAGTGTTAGTGAGGAACCAGTGTAAAGACTTCAGAACTGGACTGATCCACTTTCTTAGTGTCAGTGAGGAACCAGTGTAAAGACCTCAGAACTGGACTGATCCTCTTTCTTAGTGTCAGTGAGGAACCAGTGTAAAGATCTCAGAACTGGACTGATCCTCTTTCTTAGTGTCAGTGAGGAACCAGTGTAAAGACTTCAGAACTGGACTGATCCTCTTTCTTAGTGTCAGAGAGGAACCAGTGTAAAGACCTCAGAACTGGACTGATCCTCTTTCTTAGTGTTAGAGAGGAACCAGTGTAAAGACCTCAGAACTGGACTGATCCTCTTTCTTAGTGTTAGAGAGGAACCAGTGTAAAGACTTCAGAACTGGACTGATCCACTTTCTTAGTGTCAGTGAGGAACCAGTGTAAAGACCTCAGAACTGGACTGATCCTCTTTCTTAGTGTTAGTGAGGAACCAGTGTAAAGACCTCAGAACTGGACTAATCCACTTTCTTAGTGTCAGTGAGGAACCAGTGTAAAGACCTCAGAACTGGACTGATCCTCTTTCTTAGTGTTAGAGAGGAACCAGTGTAAAGACTTCAGAACTGGACTGATCCACTTTCTTAGTGTCAGTGAGGAACCAGTGTAAAGACCTCAGAACTGGACTGATCCTCTTTCTTAGTGTTAGTGAGGAACCAGTGTAAAGACTTCAGAACTGGACTGATCCACTTTCTTAGTGTCAGTGAGGAACCAGTGTAAAGACCTCAGAACTGGACTGATCCTCTTTCTTAGTGTTAGTGAGGAACCAGTGTAAAGACTTCAGAACTGGACTGATCCTCTTTCTTAGTGTTAGTGAGGAACCAGTGTAAAGACTTCAGAACTGGACTGATCCTCTTTCTTAGTGTTAGTGAGGAACCAGTGTAAAGACTTCAGAACTGGACTGATCCTCTTTCTTAGTGTTAGTGAGGAACCAGTGTAAAGACTTCAGAACTGGACTGATCCTCTTTCTTAGTGTTAGTGAGGACTCGAGCAGCGTTCAGTCATAAAGTCTAAACTCTGCTGCAGCTCTCAGTGTAGAGAGTCAAATATAATCTAACTCTACCCTCAGTCTGAGTCTTTACTCTCAAAGTATTGACAATTGTATTCGTATTTAAGTGTGACCTTGTCCAGGGAACACATGGCGAACACGGGCCCGTCGTGGGCTTTGATGGTCTTGATGAGCGTGGTGTCTCTCCAGATGTAGACGTCTCCATTGGTCGCTCCCGAGAACACCAGGTCCTCCGATCGACCGTAACACGCCGACATCATCGTCTCCTGCTTCCCCAGGTTCCCAAAGATCCCCCGTTTAAACGTGAGGCCGCCCCCTGCAGGACGGGAGGCGTTACTCAGGACACAGAACAACACTGAATCCGACACTGAGAGGTTCTACATAACTGGTTTCAAGATTCAAGATTCAAGTCTCTATCATCAGGAGCTCAGCAGCTAGAAATGGAAATGAAAAAGTCCTCCTCCAACAGAGCAACATGAATATATATATAGGACATGACACAAATAAAACAGATAAAATAGTGCAAGAGAATGTTTGGAGATGTGCAAGTTAATACAAATAAAATAGAAATAGTGCAAGAAGAGTCTAGAAACAAGTAAATGGAATATGATATATTAAAAATAATTTGCAAAATGCTAGATTTATGCACTGCAGCTGATGGATCAAACCCAGGCAGACTCAGGTGAGTGGGGGGGGGGGGTACCTGAGTGCTGCCAGAACTTGATGTGCTTTATGCCGACCGTCACCAGCTTGTCCATCCTGAACGGGTTGCTCCTCACCACGAACGTCTTCTCTTTGTGACCCCTGCAGACCACAGAGGTAAACACTCTTACCCTCTCATTATATTACCTATAACAGGTGTACAGGTGTACAGGTGTAGAGGAGTACGGGTGTAGAGGAGTACGGGTGTACAGGTGTAGAGGTGTAGAGGAGTATAGGTGTAGAGGGGTACAGGTATAGAGGAGTACAGGTATAGAGGTGTACAGGTATAGAGTTGTACAGGTATAGAGGTGTAGAGGTGTACATGTGTACAGGTATATAGGTGTACAGGTATAGAGGTGTGCAGGTGTACAGGTATAGAGGTGTACAGGTATAGAGGTGTGCAGGTGTACAGGTATAGAGGTGTACAGGTATAGAGGTGTGCAGGTATAGAGGTGTGCAGGTGTACAGGTATAGAGGTGTACAGGTATAGAGGTGTACAGGTATAGAGGTGTGCAGGTATAGAGGTGTACATGTGTACAGGTATATAGGTGTACAGGTATAGAGGTGTGCAGGTGTACAGGTATATAGGTGTACAGGTATAGAGGTGTGCAGGTGTACAGGTATAGAGGTGTACAGGTATATAGGTGTACAGGTATAGAGGTGTGCAGGTGTACAGGTATAGAGGTGTACAGGTATAGAGGTGTACAGGTATAGAGGTGTGCAGGTATAGAGGTGTACATGTGTACAGGTATAGAGGTGTACATGTGTACAGGTATAGAGGTGTGCAGGTATAGAAGTGTACATGTGTACAGGTATAGAGGTGTACAGGTATAGAGGTATAGAGGTGTACAGGTATAGAGGTGTGCATGTGTACAGGTATAGAGGTGTACAGGTATAGAGGTGTACAGGTATAGAGGTGTACATGTGTACAGGTATAGAGGTGTACAGGTATAGAGGTGTACAGGTATAGAGGTGTACATGTGTACAGGTATAGAGGTGTACATGTGTACAGGTATAGAGGTGTACAGGTATAGAGGTGTGCATGTGTACAGGTATAGAGGTGTACAGGTATAGAGGTGTACAGGTATAGAGGTGTACATGTGTACAGGTATAGAGGTGTACAGGTATAGAGGTGTACAGGTATAGAGGTGTACAGGTATAGAGGTGTACAGGTATAGAGGTGTACAGGTATAGAGGTGTACATGTGTACAGGTATAGAGGTGTACAGGTATAGAGGTATAGAGGTGTACAGGTATAGAGGTGTGCATGTGTACAGGTATAGAGGTGTACAGGTATAGAGGTGTACAGGTATAGAGGTGTACATGTGTACAGGTATAGAGGTGTACAGGTATAGAGGTGTACAAGTATAGAGGTGTACAGGTATAGAGGTGTACATGTGTACAGGTATAGAGGTGTACAGGTATAGAGGTGTACAGGTGTACAGGTATAGAGGTGTACAGGTATAGAGGTGTAGAGGTGTACAGGTATATAGGTGTACAGGTATAGAGGTGTACAGGTGTACAGGTATATAGGTGTACAGGTATAGAGGTGTACAGGTATAGAGGTGTGCAGGTATAGAGGTGTACAGGTATAGAGGTGTACAGGTATAGAGGTGTACATGTGTACAGGTATAGAGGTGTACAGGTATAGAGGTGTGCAGGTATAGAGGTGTACATGTGTACAGGTATAGAGGTGTACAGGTATAGAGGTGTGCAGGTATAGAGGTGTACAGGTGTAGAGGTGTACAGGTATAGAGGTGTACAGGTATAGAGGTGTACAGGTATAGAGGTGTGCAGGTGTACATGTGTACAGGTATAGAGGTGTACAGGTATAGAGGTGTACATGTGTACAGGTATAGAGGTGTACATGTGTACAGGTATAGAGGTGTACAGGTATAGAGGTGTGCAGGTATAGAGGTGTACAGGTGTAGAGGTGTACAGGTATAGAGGTGTACAGGTATAGAGGTGTACAGGTATAGAGGTGTGCAGGTGTACATGTGTACAGGTATAGAGGTGTGCAGGTATAGAGGTGTACAGGTATAGAGGTGTACAGGTATAGAGGTGTACATGTGTACAGGTATAGAGGTGTACAGGTATAGAGGTGTACAGGTATAGAGGTGTACAGGTATAGAGGTGTACAGGTATAGAGGTGTACAGGTATAGAGGTGTGCAGGTATAGAGGTGTGCAGGTATAGAGGTGTACATGTGTACAGGTATAGAGGTGTACAGGTATAGAGGTGTACAGGTATAGAGGTGTACAGGTATAGAGGTGTACAGGTATAGAGGTGTGCAGGTATAGAGGTGTACAGGTATAGAGGTGTGCAGGTATAGAGGTGTGCAGGTGTACATGTGTACAGGTATAGAGGTGTACAGGTATAGAGGTGTACAGGTATAGAGGTGTACAGGTATAGAGGTGTGCAGGTATAGAGGTGTACAGGTATAGAGGTGTACAGGTATAGAGGTGTACAGGTATAGAGGTGTACAGGTATAGAGGTGTACAGGTATAGAGGTGTACAGGTATAGAGGTGTACAGGTATAGAGGTGTACAGGTATAGAGGTGTACAGGTATAGAGGTGTACAGGTATATAGGTGTACAGGTATAGAGGTGTACAGGTATAGAGGTGTACAGGTATAGAGGTGTACAGGTATAGAGATAGAGGTGTACAGGTATAGAGATAGAGGTGTACAGGTATAGAGGTGTACAGGTATAGAGGTGTACAGGTATAGAGGTGTACAGGTATAGAGATAGAGGTGTACAGGTATAGAGATAGAGGTGTACAGGTATAGAGATAGAGGTGTACAGGTATAGAGGTGTACAGGTATAGAGGTGTACAGGTATAGAGATAGAGGTGTGCAGGTATAGAGGTGTGCAGGTATAGAGGTGTGCAGGTATAGAGGTGTGCAGGTATAGAGGTGTGCAGGTGTACAGGTGTACCTGGCCTTGGCTAGTCTCTCTCCTTTCTTCCAGTCCCAGATGACGATGGAGTGAAATTCATCAATTCCCACCGAGACCAAACTCTTCCCGTCCGCTGAGAGACAGAAACAGACAATATCTGTGAACACATGCTGCTTTACATTCATCACCTGTGAACGCCTGCTGGGACACCATGAGGGGAGTTAACATGTGCAGCAGTGTGTGTGTGCAGCAGTGTGTGTGTGCAGCAGTGTGTGTAGCAGTGTGTGTGCAGCAGTGTGTGTGTGTAACAGTGTGTGTAGCAGTGTGTGTGCAGCAGTGGGGTTAGGGTTAGCCTGTCACTTTAAGAGTAGCAGCCGTAAGGGGTTGTGGGTTTTGGAGTCTGTGTGTGTGTAAAATGTGATGGCCAAGGGGAAGTGCGGAGGTATGAAGAGAGAGACGATAGAGAAAGTGGTCAGAACGGGAAAAGTATCTAGTCTGTATGTAGGCCTATGCAATACAGTGTCAATGTAACTGATTACTGTGAAGAACGTGAAGAAACTGAGGTTGTTCCCACGGCACCCGAACGCCCCGTTTGCATCCTTTCCCCTCGAAGTGTCTGGGCAGCTGGTTACCGGCTGACAACGAGCCAAGTCAGAAACCACCGGTGTGTATTCGAAACTACGGTTTCGGTGCCGAGATACCGTTAGTAAAAAGGTAACAAGTGTGTGTGTAGCAGTGTGTGTGTAGCAGTGTGTGCAGCAGTGTGTGTGTAGCAGTGTGTGTGCAGCAGTGTGTGTGTAGCAGTGTGTGTGTAGCAGTGTGTGTGCAGCAGTGTGTGCAGCAGTGTGTGTATTAGTGTATGCAGCAGTGTGTGTGTAGCAGTGTGTGTGTAGCAGTGTGTGTGTAGCAGTGTGTGTGCAGCAGTGTGTGCAGCAGTGTGTGTATTAGTGTATGCAGCAGTGTGTGTGTAGCAGTGTGTGTGTATAGCAGTGTGTGTGCAGCAGTGTGTGTGTACCTGTGAACTCCAGAGCACACACCCCCCTGCTGTGATGACCCTTCAGCAGCGACAGACACTTCAGAGTCTGGATGTCCCACACATGGACCGCCGGGTCTCTGCCCACCTGAACACACAGCCAATCAGAACACATCTGAACACACAGCCAATCAGAACACATCTGAATACACAGCCAATCAGAACACATAGCCAATCAGAACACACCTGAACACACAGCCAATCAGAACACACAGCCAACCAGAACACAGCTGAACACACAGCCAATCAGAACACACCTGAACACACAGCCAATCAGATCACACCTGAACACACAGCCAATCAGAACACACCTGAACACACACACAGCCAATCAGAACACCTGAACACACACACAGCCAATCAGAACACATACACAGCCAATCAGAGCACATCTGAACACACAGCCAATCAGAGCACACCTGAACACACCAGTCAGAAGCCCTGTCAGTGCTGCGCTGTGATTGGCTGTACCTGAGCGGAGGCAGCGTAGTCTGTGATTGGCTGTGATTGGCTGTACCTGAGCGGAGGCAGCGTAGTCTGTGATTGGCTGTGATTGTCTGTACCTGAGTGGAGGCAGCGCAGTCTGTGATTGGCTGTACCTGAGCGGAGGCAGCGTAGTCTGTGATTGGCTGTGATTGGCTGTACCTGAGCGGAGGCAGCGTAGTCTGTGATTGGCTGTGATTGTCTGTACCTGAGTGGAGGCAGCGCAGTCTGTGATTGGCTGTACCTGAGCGGAGGCAGCGTAGTCTGTAATTGGCTGTACCTGAGCGGAGGCAGCGTAGTCTGTGATTGGCTGTGATTGGCTGTACCTGAGCGGAGGCAGCGTAGTCTGTAATTGGCTGTACCTGAGCGGAGGCAGCGTAGTCTGTGATTGGCTGTGATTGGCTGTACCTGAGCGGAGGCAGCGTAGTCTGTGATTGGCTGTACCTGAGCGGAGGCAGCGTAGTCTGTGATTGGCTGTGATTGGCTGTACCTGAGCGGAGGCAGCGTAGTCTGTGATTGGCTGTGATTGGCTGTACCTGAGCGGAGGCAGCGTAGTCCTTGATGGGGTGCGTGGTGAGGCAGAGGATGTCCTCGTCGTGGCCCAGGTAGAACCTCTGGCTGTGCTTCAGGCGGTCGTACACCACAGCGACAGCAGCCACGTGGAACAGCAGCTCCCCTGTCTGGCTGTAGAACAGGTTGTTCCTGCAGTCGAAGCCCCGGTACCTGAGGAGCCACAACAACACATCACTTTAAACACTTCTGGTGGTTCTTTTTATACATGTATCTTGTCAGGATCATTCTTCTAATGTTGTTGTTGTAATACTGAGTTTGGCCACAAGAGGCTGAAGAGACCACGTAAACAAGCAGCAGATTACAGCGGCTGAATTTAAGGATTGTGAGTTTCTTAAAATGCTTTTAGAATATGGATTAGATCGTGGGGCATAGTCCTGCACGGGTCTGATTTTCAAGACCCGCTCCCGCCCCAGCGACGTGCAATACCGAACCCGCCCCGCTACCCACACATATTGCCAATTAGTTCCGCAACCCGACCCGTCGGCACAAGATCCGCAACCCGACCCGAACCCGCATATATATGAGCAGTGAAAACGTGCAATTATTAACACACACAGTTGCATATTTGGCTCAAAAAGCGTGAAATGTTGGTTCTTTTCTCCATCTAGGAACCAGAAGCCTCCAGACGTTGGGTTTCGCTCTTGAGGAAGTGTTATTGAAAATGCTGTATTCTCCTCTAGAGAGCTTCAGCTCAGCCATTTCCAATGTGGCGCGCTCAGCAGCAGATTGATGCGCTGCAGAGGTTATGATTATGCGCGGTCCCGCGGGGGAGAGGTCTGAGGGTTTAAACATTAAACTGAATTATTATTATTTTAATATATTTATTATGCAACACCCGCGACCCGACCCGCATCATCTTTGTTTTACCCAGAACCGAACCTGGAGAAAGATGTTTGAAAAAATACAGAGTCCAAAATAAAAAAAACACAGAGTCCTGCATCGGGTCTGGTACCCGCGGGTACCAGACCCGATGCAGGACTCTGTCGTGGGGTGGTGCTGCAGCCTCCTGTGGCTGAAACGAGCATTACAACAACAAAAACTCTTTCCTTTAGTTCCTGAATAAAACTTTATTGTTCTTACCCGTGAACAAACTGCAGACGAAGCCCCTCCTCCGGAGCTTTCTGGCGCTTCAGAGAACCAATCAGCTTCTTCCTCAGCTGAGGTAGGTCCTCCTTATACACCTGCACACACACAGGTAGATAGACAGGTGAGTCAGACAGACAGACAGACAGGTAGATAGACAGGTGAGTCAGACAGACAGACAGGTAGATAGACCGGTGAGTCAGACAGACAGACAGACAGACAGGTAGATAGACAGGTGAGTCAGACAGACAGACAGGTAGATAGACAGGTGAGTCAGACAGACAGACAGACACACAGGTAGATAGACAGGTGAGTCAGACAGACAGACAGACAGGTAGATAGACAGGTGAGTCAGACAGACAGACAGACAGACAGGTAGATAGACAGGTGAGTCAGACAGACAGACAGGTAGATAGACAGGTGAGTCAGACAGACAGACAGACAGACACACAGGTAGATAGACAGGTGAGTCAGACAGACAGACAGGTAGATAGACAGGTGAGTCAGACAGACAGACAGGTAGATAGACAGGTGAGTCAGACAGACAGACAGGTAGATAGACAGGTGAGTCAGACAGACAGACAGGTAGATAGACCGGTGAGTCAGACAGACAGACAGACAGACAGGTAGATAGACAGGTGAGTCAGACAGACAGACAGGTAGATAGACAGGTGAGTCAGACAGACAGACAGACACACAGGTAGATAGACAGGTGAGTCAGACAGACAGACAGACAGGTAGATAGACAGGTGAGTCAGACAGACAGACAGACAGACAGGTAGATAGACAGGTGAGTCAGACAGACAGACAGACAGACAGACACACAGGTAGATAGACAGGTGAGTCAGACAGACAGACAGGTAGATAGACAGGTGAGTCAGACAGACAGACAGGTAGATAGACAGGTGAGTCAGACAGACAGACAGGTAGATAGACAGGTGAGTCAGACAGACAGACAGACACACAGGTAGATAGACAGGTGAGTCAGACAGACAGACAGACAGATAGACAGGTGAGTCAGACAGACAGACAGGTAGATAGACAGGTGAGTCAGACAGACAGACAGGTAGATAGACAGGTGAGTCAGACAGACAGACAGACACACAGGTAGATAGACAGGTTAGTCAGACAGACAGACAGACACACAGGTAGATAGACAGGTGAGTCAGACAGACAGACAGGTAGATAGACAGGTGAGTCAGACAGACAGACAGGTAAATAGACAGGTGAGTCAGACAGACAGACAGGTAGATAGACAGGTGAGTCAGACAGACAGGTATATAGACAGGTGAGTCAGACAGACAGACAGACAGACACACAGGTAGATAGACAGGTCAGTCAAACAGACAGACAGGTAGATAGACAGGTGAGTCAGACAGACAGACAGACAGACACACAGGTAGATAGACAGGTGAGTCAGACAGACAGACAGGTAGATAGACAGGTGAGTCAGACAGACAGACAGACACACAGGTAGATAGACAGGTGAGTCAGACAGACAGACAGACACACAGGTAGATAGACAGGTGAGTCAGACAGACAGACAGACAGACACACAGGTAGATAGACAGGTGAGTCAGACAGACAGACAGACAGACAGGTAGATAGACAGGTGAGTCAGACAGACAGACAGGTAGATAGACAGGTGAGTCAGACAGACAGACAGACACACAGGTAGATAGACAGGTGAGTCAGACAGACAGACAGACAGGTAGATAGACAGGTGAGTCAGACAGACAGACAGACAGACACACAGGTAGATAGACAGGTGAGTCAGACAGACAGACAGACAGACAGGTAGATAGACAGGTGAGTCAGACAGACAGACAGACAGACAGATAGACAGGTGAGTCAGACAGACAGACAGGTAGATAGACAGGTGAGTCAGACAGACAGACAGACAGACAGACAGACAGACAGGTAGATAGACAGGTGAGTCAGACAGACAGACAGGTAGGTAGACAGGTGAGTCAGACAGACAGACAGACAGGTGAGTCAGACAGACAGACAGACAGACAGGTAGATAGACAGGTGAGTCAGACAGACAGACAGACAGACAGACAGGTAGATAGACAGGTGAGTCAGACAGACAGACAGGTAGATAGACAGGTGAGTCAGACAGACAGACAGACAGGTAGACAGGTGAGTCAGACAGACAGACAGGTAGATAGACAGGTGAGTCAGACAGACAGACAGACAGACAGACAGACAGACAGACAGACAGGTAGATAGACAGGTGAGTCAGACAGACAGACAGGTAGGTAGACAGGTGAGTCAGACAGACAGACAGACAGGTAGATAGACAGGTGAGTCAGACAGACAGACAGGTAGATAGACAGGTGAGTCAGACAGACAGACAGGTAGGTAGACAGGTGAGTCAGACAGACAGACAGGTAGATAGACAGGTGAGTCAGACAGACAGGTAGATAGACAGGTGAGTCAGACAGACAGACAGGTAGGTAGACAGGTGAGTCAGACAGACAGACAGGTAGATAGACAGGTGAGTCAGACAGACAGACAGGTAGGTAGACAGGTGAGTCAGACAGACAGACAGGTAGGTAGACAGGTGAGTTAGACAGACAGACAGACAGGTAGGTAGACAGGTGAGTCAGACAGACAGCCAGGTAGATAGACAGGTGAGTCAGACAGACAGACAGGTAGGTAGACAGGTGAGTCAGACAGACAGACAGGTAGGTAGACAGGTGAGTCAGACAGACAGACAGGTAGGTAGACAGGTGAGTCAGACAGACAGACAGGTAGATAGACAGGTGAGTCAGACAGACAGACAGACAGGTAGGTAGACAGGTGAGTCAGACAGACAGACAGGTAGATAGACAGGTGAGTCAGACAGACAGACAGACAGGTAGATAGACAGGTGAGTCAGACAGACAGACAGGTAGGTAGACAGGTGAGTCAGACAGACAGACAGGTAGATAGACAGGTGAGTCAGACAGACAGACAGGTAGGTAGACAGGTGAGTCAGACAGACAGACAGGTAGGTAGACAGGTGAGTCAGACAGACAGACAGACAGACAGGTAGGTAGACAGGTGAGTCAGACAGACAGCCAGGTAGGTAGACAGGTGAGTCAGACAGACAGGTAAGGTTTCTTTATTTTTTTTATTCTATCCTTTTATGTTCCTAACCTTTTTTATATGACCATATTTGATTCAATATGTTCCTTAGATAACTTTAAATGTTACTGTATTTTCTCCTCATAGCCTTGTGAAGCACCTTGAGATGACGTTGTTTTTAAACTGTGCTATATGAATGAAATGTATTATTATTATTAAGCAGACAGCATGTGATTGGTTGCCTCTGGTCACCTGACGTTCGTAGCTGGTCTGAGCTTCCTGCTCGATGTCCGAGTCGAGCTCCGGGACGTCCGACACGTCCGAGTCCGACTCTCCGCTATTGGAGTCGGCGTAGCCCTCTGAACGCAGAAACACTTGAGTGAGAACAGGAGCTGTTAGATCTGACTACACACCATGTGCTGCTGATACAGGAACTATCAGGGGAACATGCGAGGACCAATCAGCTGCTGATACAGGAACTATCAGGGGAACATGCGAGGACCAATCAGCTGCTGATACAGGAACTATCAGGGGAACATGCGAGGACCAATCAGCTGCTGATACAGGAATTATCAGGGAACAAGCGAGGACCAATCAGCAACTATTTCACCCTAGATCATATAGCTTCGGGATAATAATAATAATGATAATAATGATAATAATAATGATAATAATGATAATACATGAGATTGTATAGCGCTTTTCAGGAAACTCAAAGACGCTTTGACAGAGAATAAAAAAAATACAAAAAAATACAAAAAGAGATAAACAAAACATAAAATAGGGGGGGGGTGGTAAGTGGTTGAATGCAGTGTTGACCAGGTGGGTTTTGAGTGATGTTTGGAATGCGGTGAGGGAGGAAGAGTCTCTGATGGATTGGGGTAGTGAGCTCCAGAGGGTGGGTGCAGCGACGGAGAAGGCTCTGCCGCCCCAGGAATTGAGGTTGGTCCGGGTGGGGGGGGTGAGGTTGGCAGTAGCAGAGCGGAGGGAGCGAGTGGGAGTGTGTCTGTGGAGGAGGTCAGTCAGGTAGGATGGGGCCAGGTTATGGTGTGTGTGCGTGTGTGTGTGTGTGTGTGTGTGTGTGTGTGTGTGTGTGTGTGTGTGTGTGTGTGTGTGTGTGTGTTGTGTGTGTGTGTGTGTGAGCGTGTGTATGTGTGTGTGTGTGTGTGTGTGTCTGTGAGGTACGGTTTTTGGTTGTTGTTAAATAAGAAAATACCAATAAAGATATTGTGAAAAAGCAAAGCTCATAGATGCTCGTTGACCTTGCAGCAGGGGCTCCAGCACGCCGTTCATCACGCCCTCGGGCAGGAACCTCCACTGGAACACGGCGTGGTCGGCCCCCCCGGTGCTGACCACCCACTGCAGGTCGTTGGACCAGCGCACGTTCGTCACATGGGCCGAGTGACCAATGTACTTCTTAAATTTAGCTCCTGTTAGAGGACGAAGACCAAAGAGTTTACAGAGGAGAGACGTTGTTTAGAGACAGAGAGACAGTAAGAAGTCCCCCAGAGCAGAGACGTTGTTTAGAGACAGAGAGACAGTAAGAAGTCCCCCAGAGGAGAGACGTTGTTTAGAGACAGAGAGACAGTAAGAAGTCCCCCAGAGCAGAGACGTTGTTTAGAGACAGAGAGACAGGAAGAAGTCCCCCAGAGCAGAGACGTTGTTTAGAGACAGAGAGACAGGAAGAAGTCCCCCAGAGCAGAGACGTTGTTTAGAGACAGAGAGACAGGAAGAAGTCCCCCAGAGCAGAGACGTTGTTTAGAGACAGAGAGACAGGAAGAAGTCCCCCAGAGCAGAGACGTTGTTTAGAGACAGAGAGACAGGAAGAAGTCCCCCAGAGCAGAGACGTTGTTTAGAGACAGAGAGACAGGAAGAAGTCCCCCAGAGCAGAGACGTTGTTTAGAGACAGAGAGACAGTAAGAAGTCCCCCAGAGCAGAGACGTTGTTTAGAGACAGAGAGACAGGAAGAAGTCCCCCAGAGCAGAGACGTTGTTTAGAGACAGAGAGACAGTAAGAAGTCCCCCAGAGCAGAGACGTTGTTTAGAGACAGAGAGACAGTAAGAAGTCCCCCAGAGCAGAGACGTTGTTTAGAGACAGAGAGACAGGAAGAAGTCCCCCAGAGCAGAGACGTTGTTTAGAGACAGAGAGACAGGAAGAAGTCCCCCAGAGCAGAGACGTTGTTTAGAGACAGAGAGACAGGAAGAAGTCCCCCAGAGCAGAGACGTTGTTTAGAGACAGAGAGACCAGTAAAGGTTCCTGACCTTTCTTGAGGCAGGGGAACCTGAAGAGCTTGACGAGGCCCAGGTCGTCTCCCGTCACCAGCGCTGCGTTGCTGTAGTTTGCGTCCACAGAGTTCACGTTGCTGACCGTGGAGTATTTGGGCCAGATCCCGTTCACCTCCAGCCCGATGACGCCGGTCCATGTCATCCAGTGGATCCCCTTCGCCTCCTCTCTGGGGACCAGCTTCCCTGCTGCAGGACACAGAGGGTCAGGAGGTCAGGAGGTTAGGAGGTTAGGAGGTCAGAAGGTCAAGAGGTGGCCAGGAGGTCAAGAGGTCAGGAGGTCAAGAGGTGGCCAGGAGGTCAAGAGGTCAGGAGGTCAGAAGGTCAAGAGGAGGTCAGGAGGTAAAGAGGTGGCCAGGAGGTCAGGAGGTGGTCAGGGGGTCAAGAGGTGGTCAGGGGGTGGTCAGGAGGTCAAGAGGTGGTCAGGAGGTTGTCAGGAGGTCAAGAGGTGGTCAGGAGGTGGTCAGGAGGTCAAGAGCTGGTCAGGAGGTTAGGAGGTCAGGAGGTCAAGAGGTGGTCAGGAGCTCAAGCGTTCAAGAGGTGGTCAGGAGCTCAAGAGGTCAGGAGGTGGTCAGGAGGTCAAGTGGTTAGGAGGTCAAGAGATGGTCAGGAGGTCAGGTGGTCAGGAGGTCAAGAGGTGGTCAGGAGGTCAAGTGGTTAGGAGGTCAAGAGGTGGTCAGGAGGTCAAGAGGTGGTCAGGAGGTCAGGTGGTCAGGAGGTCAAGAGGTGGTCAGGAGGTCAAGTGGTTAGGAGGTCAAGAGGTGGTCAGGAGGTCAAGTGGTCAGGTGGTCAGGAGCACAAGCGTTCAAGAGGTGGTCAGGAGGTCAAGTGGTTAGGAGGTCAAGAGGTGGTCAGGAGGTCAGGAGGTCAAGAGGTGGTCAGGAGGTCAAGTGGTTAGGAGGTCAAGAGGTGGTCAGGAGGTCAGGTGGTCAGGAGGTCAAGAGGTGGTCAGGAGGTCAAGTGGTTTGGAGGTCAAGAGGTGGTCAGGAGGTCAAGTGGTTAGGAGGTCAAGAGGTGGTCAGGAGGTCAGGTGGTCAGGAGGTCAAGAGGTGGTCAGGAGGTCAAGTGGTTTGGAGGTCAAGAGGTGGTCAGGAGGTCAAGTGGTCAGGAGGTCAGGTGGTCAGGAGGTCAAGAGGTGGTCAGGAGGTCAGGAGTTAGTCAGGGGTTCAAGAGGTGGTCAGGAGGTCAAGAGGTCAATAGGAAGTCCTAAAAGGTTAGTCCCAAGTCTGGTCTTAAGTCTTTACAGGTAAATCTTAGCATAAATTGTAGTCTAAATAAGGAAGTGCCAAGACGAGTCCCAAATCTAGACATGTTAGGCCCTAGTAAAGGGCAGTAAAAAGTCCTAGTCCAGAGAGGGCAGTTCCAAATCAAGTCCAAGTCTAGAGAGGACAGTTCTTAATCAAGTCCTAGTCTAGAGAGGGCAGTTCTTAATCAAGTCCTAGTCTAGAGAGGGCAGTTCTTAATCAAGTCCTAGTCTAGAGAGGGCAGTTCTTAATCAAGTCCTAGTCTAGAGAGGGCAGTTCTTAATCAAGTCCTAGTCTAGAGAGGGCAGTTCTTAATCAAGTCCTAGTCTAGAGAGGACAGTTCTTAATCAAGTCCTAGTCTAGAGAGGACAGTTCTTAATCAAGTCCTAGTCTAGAGAGGGCAGTTCTTAATCAAGTCCTAGTCTAGAGAGGACAGTTCTTAATCAAGTCCTAGTCTAGAGAGGGCAGTTCTTAATCAAGTCCTAGTCTAGAGAGGACAGTTCTTAATCAAGTCCTAGTCTAGAGAGGGCAGTTCTTAATCAAGTCCTAGTCTAGAGAGGACAGTTCTTAATCAAGTCCTAGTCTAGAGAGGACAGTTCTTAATCAAGTCCTAGTCTAGAGAGGACAGTTCTTAATCAAGTCCTAGTCTAGAGAGGACGGTTATTAATCAAGTCCTAGTCTAGAGAGGGCGGTTCTTAATCAAGTCCTAGTCTAGAGAGGGAAGTTCTTAATCAAGTCCTAGTCTAGAGAGGACAGTTCTTAATCAAGTCCTAGTTTAGAGAGGGCAGTTCTTAATCAAGTCCTAGTCCAGAGAGGGCAGTTCTTAATCAAGTCCTTGTCTTGAGAGGACAGTTCTTAATCAAGCCCTAGTCCAGAGAGGGCATTTCTTAATCAAGTCCTAGTCTAGAGAGGACAGTTCTTAAGCAAGTCCTAGTCTAGGGAGGAGAGTTCTTAATCAAGTCCAAGTCTAGAGAGGGCAGTTCTTAAGCAAGTCCTAGTCTAGGGAGGAGAGTTCTTTATCAAGTCCTTGTCCAGAGAGGGCAATTCGTAACATTTCACCAGGAGACTATGCTCCAATTCAAACACTGAGTAAGTGCATTGAACAAATCAATGACTGGATGTGTCAGAACTTTCTCCAATGAAACAAAGATAAAACTGAGGTAATGGTTTTTGGAGCCAAGGCAGAACGTATAAAAGCTAGCGCTGAGCTTCAGCCTGCAATGTTCAAAACAACAGATAAAGCCAGAAATCTAGGTGTAGTCATGGACTCTGACCTGAGTTTCAACAGTCATATTAAAACAGTTACTAAATCAGCCTACTATCACCTAAAGAACATATCTAGGATTAAAAGACTAATGTCACAGCAGGATTTGGAAAAACTTGTCCATGCTTTTATCTTCAGTAGACTGGACTACTGCAATGGTGTCTTCACAGGTCTCACTAAAACATCTATTAGAAAGCTGCAGCTGATTCAGAACGCCGCTGCTCGAGTCCTCACTGACACTAAGAAAGTGGATCACTCCTGTTCTGAAGTCTTTACACTGGCTTCCTGTGTGTCAAAGAATAGATTTCTAAATACTGCTGCTGGTTTATAAAGCACTGAATGGTTTAGGCCCAAAATACATTTGTGACCTCCTGCTAAATGATGAACCATCCAGATCTCTCAGGTCTTCAGGGACTGGTCAGCTTTCTGTCCCCAGAGTCAGAACTAAACATGGAGAAGCAGCGTTCAGTTATTATGCTCCAAATATCTGGAACAAACTCCCAGAAACCTGCAGGTCCGCTGCAACTCTGACTACTTTTAAATCCAGCAAGAAGACTTTGCTTTTTGTCGCTGCTTTTAATTGAACTATTCACATCTTTTAATGTTTATTTTATTCGCTTTTCTTTTTAATGACTGATTTTAAATGCCATTTTCTTAATGTCTTTCATTTTTTGTAAAGCACTTTGAATTGCCTCTATCTAAATTGTGCTATCTAAATAAACTTGCCTTGCCTTGCCTTAATCAAGTCCTAGTCTAGATAGTCCAGGTCAGACAGATAGGTGAGTCCAGGTCAGACAGGTGAGTCCAGGTGAGTCCAGGTCAGATAGGTGAGTCCAGATCAGACAGGTGAGTCCAGGTGAGTCCAGGTCAGACAGGTGAGTCCAGGTCAGACAGGTGAGTCCAGGTGAGTCCAGGTCAGATAGGTGAGTCCAGATCAGACAGGTGAGTCCAGGTGAGTCCAGGTCAGACAGGTGAGTCCAGGTCAGACAGGTGAGTCCAGGTGAGACCAGGTCAGACAGGTGAGTCCAGGTCAGATAGGTGAGTCCAGGTCAGACAGGTGAGTCCAGGTGAGTCCAGGTCAGACAGGTGAGATCAGAGAGCTGTTACCTGGCATCCTGTAGAAGAGCCGCTCCCCGGCCCCGTCGTTGGTCATCAGGAAGCGGCTATCCACGGCCCAGTCCAGGTGCGTGATGAAGGAGGTGGAGCGGCTGCACTCGCCCACCTTCTTGTAGCGCTGCGCCACGGCGTACACGTCCACCAGCCCGTCGTTAGACCCCACCGCCAGGAAGGAGCCGTCGGGGGAGAACTTCAGCTCGTGGATCACCTCCTTCCTGTCCTTGATGTGCACCACCTCCGTCATGTCCCTGAAGACAAAGGAGATTAAAGAACCTTGATCCCAGGTCCTGGAACACTGAACTTTTGAAAGAACATCCATAACAGCACATTTTTAAGATCAAGAGCGTCTGGAGTGTACTTTTCGTAGTTTCTCTTGACTTAAATGTAAGAGACTTTTTTAGCTTGAATCCCATGAACACATAGAGACTCAGGGACACCCATAACATTCTGCTGCTACTTACAAATTATTTATCTAATATATCATATTCCAATCACTTGTATATAGACTCTCCTTGCACTATTCTATTTTATTTGTATTTACTTGCACTATTTTAACAATTGTATCTGTTTATTGTGTTGCTGAGACCTCAGATCTTCATTAACATATCTACACTGTAGCTGTGCACACATGACAATAAAAGCCTTGAATCTTGAATCTGGACAATACACCACGGAGAAATAGGCGTCCTGTTTCTCCACCCCAGTACAGATGTAACCACGCCCACGTCCTTGTGACGCAGCGTCAGAGCGTCACCTCGTCTTCATCACTAAACATGAACCTGAAGCTCTTCAGAGAGACTCTCTTCAGATAGAAGCAGAGGTTCTTAATGAGAGCAGATCACATGATGTTGATGTAATGGTATCCAAGGTTTCCTCTTGCCGCTATAGAGCGGGTTGACGACACGCAATCCAAAGCAACAAGCAGCCGAAGGTTTTCAGTCAAAACATGTAATTTATTAACAAAAGAGTATTGACTTAAATAGTCTCAAACTAACAAATATAAATCAATATTTCGGTGATATACTTTCCTATATAAACTATACTTTGCAGTCCAATTAGCAACACTCATTTCTGTTTGCAACATGCGGTGGAAAAACTGTTCCGCTCCCCGTCTCATCGGGTCTCCGAGCCCCCCGCTCCCCGTCTCATCAGGTCTCAGAGCCCCCCGCTCCCCGTCTCATCAGGTCTCAGAGCCCCCCGCTCCCCGTCTCATCAGGTCTCAGAGCCCCCCGCTCCCTGTCTCATCAGGTCTCAGAGCCCCCCGCTCCCCGTCTCATCAGGTCTCAGAGCCCCCCGCTCCCCGTCTCATCAGGTCTCAGAGCCCCCCGGCTGTCCTCAGTTACCTCACTTAAATAAACACCGGAAGGTTCACGGAAACAGATCATAATTACGATTTGAAATAAACAATCATTTCATCAAAAACATATTCACCATGGCAACATAAATCATTTCCCATCATTAATTCATTTATCAAATGATGAATCTAAGTAATAACGTTGACTTCATTGTGGCTCTAACACTGAGTAAATGTTAATTATTCTTTTAATATTGATTCACCACGGATTTAAGAGTAATAAACTAGAATCTGTAACAGCTTGATCCTTTTTGTCCCGTTTTGTACATAAGTTCAGTATTTGAGTAAATATACTTTAGTAACTTTCATCAGGATGTCAGATACTCTTCTCACTGCAGCGTGGCTCACACTGACCTGCACTGACCTGCACTGACCTGTAATGACCTGTACTGACCTGTACTGACCTGTAATGACCTGTAATGACCTGCACTGACCTGTAATGACCTGTACTGACCTGTAATGACCTGTACTGACCTGTACTGACCTGAAATGACCTGTACTGACCTGCACTGACCTGTACTGACCTGTACTGACCTGTACTGACCTGTAATGACCTGTAATGACCTGCACTGACCTGTAATGACCTGTACTGACCTGCACTGACCTGTAATGACCTGTACTGTAATGACCTGTACTGACCTGTAATGACCTGTACTGACCTGTACTGACCTGAAATGACCTGTACTGACCTGTACTGACCTGTCCTGACCTGCACTGACCTGCACTGACCTGCACTGACCTGTCCTGACCTGTAATGACCTGTACTGACCTGTAATGACCTGCACTGACCTGTAATGACCTGTACTGACCTGTAATGACCTGTAATGACCTGCACTGACCTGCAATGACCTGCACTGACCTGTACTGACCTGTACTGACCTGTAATGACCTGCACTGACCTGCACTGACCTGTAATGACCTGTACTGACCTGTACTGACCTGTAATGACCTGTACTGACCTGAAATGACCTGTACTGACCTGTACTGACCTGTACTGACCTGTACTGACCTGCACTGACCTGTCCTGACCTGTAATGACCTGTACTGACCTGTACTGACCTGTAATGACCTGCACTGACCTGTAATGACCTGTACTGACCTGTCCTGACCTGCAATGACCTGCAATGACCTGTAATGACCTGTACTGACCTGTAATGACCTGTACTGACCTGTCCTGACCTGTAATGACCTGCAATGACCTGTACTGACCTGTACTGACCTGTAATGACCTGTCCTGACCTGCAATGACCTGCAATGACCTGTAATGACCTGTACTGACCTGTAATGACCTGTACTGACCTGTCCTGACCTGTAATGACCTGCAATGACCTGCACTGACCTGTACTGACCTGTAATTACCTGTACTGACCTGTACTGACCTGCACTGACCTTCACTGATCTGCACTGACCTGTAATGACCTGCACTGACCTGCAATTACCTGTAGTGACCTGCACTGACCTGTAATGACCTGTAGTGACCTGTTTCTCCCCGAGCTACAGGTCATTCATCTGTTTGTCTTCTTGCTATCTACTTATCTATCTAACTGTTTATCACGGCAATAACCCGTATTTAATGTCGTCTGAATTTACATTATTTCCTTCATATTCTCTTTACGTGTAAATAGACTTGTTTTTGAATGTTATTATATACAGTGCTTCGTTGGAGGAGCTCAGCTCAGAAGAATGTCCTTTCGACACCGTAGCTGCTGGGCATCTGATGAGAACACCTTTGAATCTTGAACATTTGAATTTGATATAACTCCAGCATGTTATCTTGGTTCTCTTTATGGATCCAGGACGCAGTCAGCAGAGCTACGTTGAAGTGGGCGTGGCTACATCTCACCTGTGGACCACTCACCTGACGCGCAGCACGGTGAAGGATCCGTCCTTCATGCCCAGAGCCAGCTGAGAGCCGTCGTTGTTGAAGGAGACGCTGCGGACCGACTCCTCCATGTTGCAGCGAGCCAGCAGGGTGTGGTCGAGGAGGCTCCAGAGCCTGCAGCACACCGGGGGTAGGGGGGGGGGTACACTTAGCACAAAGAGTAAGGACATCTGTGTTTGGTAGATCATTGCTTTGTTGGAGCAATGCTTCTTAGCAATAGGAGATTTGTCACATTTGTCCTGGGCGCACCCCACACGCTCTGCTGCTCATCCCACACATGCATCTTCCTCACATGTGGCACCATTTCAAAGGTGAATCATCAGGCCTTCCAACGGTATCAGATGTATGGCCAAGAAGCGTTGCTCCAACAAAGAAATCATCTACCAACACAAATCTCCTTACTTTTGGTGAGGGAGGTAGGTTTAGTTGGCAGTGTGTTGTTGTTGTGCTGTTGGTGTTGTTGGAAGTGTTAGTGGCAGTGTGTTGCTGTTGTGGTGTTGGTGTTGTTGGCAGTGTTGTTGTTGTTGTGGTGTTGGTGTTGTTGGCAGTGTGTTGTTGTAGTGTTGTTGGCAGTGTGTTGTTGTAGTGTTGTTGTGGTGTTGGTGTTGTTGGCAGTGTGTTGTTGGCAGTGTGTTGTTGTAGTGTGTTGTTGTTGTTGGCAGTGTGTTGTTGTGGTGTTGGTGTTGTTGGCAGTGTGTTGTTGTTGTTGTTGTTGTGGTGTTGGTGTTGTTGGCAGTGTGTTGTTGTAGTGTTGTTGGCAGTGTGTTGTTGTAGTGTGTTGGTGTTGTTGTTGTTGTTGGCAGTGTGTTGTTGGCAGTGTGTTGTTGTAGTGTTGTTGTGGTGTTGGTGTTGTTGGCAGTGTGTTGTTGGCAGTGTGTTGTTGTAGTGTGTTGTTGTAGTGTTGTTGGCAGTGTGTTGTTGGCAGTGTGTTGTTGGCAGTGTGTTGTTGGCAGTGTGTTGTTGTAGTGTGTTGGTGTTGTTGTTGTTGTTGGCAGTGTGTTGTTGGCAGTGTGTTGTTGTAGTGTTGTTGTGGTGTTGTTGGCAGTGTGTTGTTGGCAGTGTGTTGTTGTAGTGTTGTTGTGGTGTTGGTGTTGTTGGCAGTGTGTTGTTGGCAGTGTGTTGTTGTAGTGTGTTGTTGTAGTGTTGTTGGCAGTGTGTTGTTGGCAGTGTGTTGTTGGCAGTGTGTTGTTGGCAGTGTGTTGTTGTAGTGTGTTGGTGTTGTTGTTGTTGTTGGCAGTGTGTTGTTGGCAGTGTGTTGTTGTAGTGTTGTTGTGGTGTTGTTGGCAGTGTGTTGTTGGCAGTGTGTTGTTGTAGTGTTGTTGTGGTGTTGGTGTTGTTGGCAGTGTGTTGTTGGCAGTGTGTTGTTGTAGTGTTGTTGGCAGTGTGTTGTTGTAGTGTGTTGGTGTTGTTGTTGGCAGTGTGTTGTTGGCAGTGTGTTGTTGGCAGTGTGTTGTTGTAGTGTTGTTGTGGTGTTGGTGTTGTTGGCAGTGGCCCTTTCTCATTTCATCAAATCCCCCTCCTCGACTCCTCGACTCCTCGACTCCTCGGTCCTCCGGTAGTGACCCGGAAATGAATTTCAGCGCGCCATGTTGAAGGACATCTCATTTCTCTAAATGCACTTCGAGGACCGAGCATCGAGGAGGCTCTCTGGAGGAGCTCTAACCGAGGATACACTGATGGGTCCTCCACGGTCCTCCACGGCTCCTTCGTGGATGCATTTCCGGCAACAGAGATGTTTCAAAGAGTCGTGACGCACGGCCGGACTGATCTCAGCCAATCACAGCTCTGCATGCATCCCCTGGATATTATTTTATTAACTGCTCTCATCGTGACGCGATGTTTCCAGAGAGAACAGCTGAGAGGTCCGTGCAGAAAGCAGAGCAGTGTGTATAATATATATCACTCAGTAGAACAGGCCTACTCTCTCTGCTGTAGTTTAGTAGATATCTACAAACAAAGAGTCCAGATGTTTCTAAAACCATTTAGTGCTTCACAAAATAAAATACACAACGGCTGTTAGCTGTAGGTGTGTGTGTGGTACAGTGTGTGCGTAGATGCAGCGGACAGACAGGTCTCAGTTGGTTTGGTGTCCTCTGCTTACTTTTAATACTTGTAAATAAAACTTTTGGTCCGTCATTTATTTTCCTCATTGTAGCGACCAGAGAGGGGGGGGGGATATATCCAGTCTCTGATAGTGTTACGTTAATATGAGAGTGCTCTGTTTGATTCTGAAATTGTATATATATGTATATAAAGGTATATATACATATATATATGTGTGTATGTGTGTGTGTGTGTCCTCATCTGTAGCCTGTTATTGTCTCATTATTCCGCACTGTGAATGAATCAAAGTAAATATAGAAGTGGTCATGAACACATCTGTCCATCAGACAGAGGGCTGCTGTGCCTCCTGTCATCATTAATGGACGTCTCTTTAAAATGACCTCTCAGAGGAGAGGAGTTCTCATTTCTCTAACCGCCTGCTGCTTCCCCTCCTCTCTCCTCGGTTCCCCTCCTCGGCTCCTCCGCTCACATCTCCTGTGGGCGGGACTAAGTCCCGAGGATAGGAGTCGAGGAGGGGAGTCGAGGAGGGGAGTTAGAGAAATGAGAAAGGGCCTTGGTGTTATATTTGATCTGTATTTATCCTTTAACGCCCACATTAAATCAATCTCAAGGACCGCCTACTTCCATCTACGTAACATTGCAAAAATCAGGCATATCTTGCCTCAAAACGATGCAGAGAAACTAGTCCATGCATTTGTTACTTCAAGGCTGGATTATTGTAACTCTTTATTATCAGGGTGTACCAAGAAGTCAGTCAAGTGGCTTCAGCTGATTCAAAATGCTGCAGCTCGTGTACTAACCAGAGTTAGGAAAAGGGACCACATTACTCCTGTTCTGGCTGCCTTACACTGGCTCCCTATAGAACACAGGATAGCATTTAAAATTCTTCTTCTCGCCTACAAAGCCCTTAATGGGCAGGCGCCATCTTACCTTAAAGAACTCATTATACCCTACTGTCCTACTAGGGCATTGCGTTCCAAGAATGCAGGGTTGTTGGTTGTTCCTAGAGTCTCTAAAAGTACAATGGGAGCCAGAGCCTTTTCTTATCAAGCTCCACATTTGTGGAATCAGCTTCCAGTTTGTGTTCGGGCGGCAGACACCCTATCCGTTTTTAAGAGTGCGCTTAAGACCTTCCTTTTTGATAAAGCTTATAGTTAGGGCTGATTAGATGCAGCCCCTAGTTTTGCTGATATAGGCTTAGTTTGTCGGGGGACATCTTACTTCTTCCTTCTCTCTGTCTATACCTGTGGACTCTCATGTTCCGATTAACCCAGCTTCCCCAAATGTCTTTCTTTTTGGTGTCTATATACGCTGGGATCCTGAGTCATGGATGATCCTGCGGTCCTGTGTCCTGCATCGCGAGCCCTGGATCTTGAGTCGTGGCTGTGGTCCTGGATCACAGGTCCTGGATGGATAACCTCGTGGATTCATCTTCCTATTATACACACATGCATTTCCAAACATTTGGACTACCTATGTTGCAAATGTATTATCTTTTCAATTTACACACGGCATCTATTGCACGTCTGTCCGTCCTGGGAGAGGGATCCCTCCTCTGTTGCTCTCCCTGAGGTTTCTCCCATGTTCCCTTTAAACTGTGGGTTTTCTCTGGAAGTGTTTCCTTGTACGATGTGAGGGTCTAAGGACAGAGGGTCTAAGGACAGAGGGTCTAAGGACAGAGGGTCTAAGGACATAGGGTCTAAGGACAGAGGGTGTCGTATTGTCATACTGATATTTTGTACAAACTGTGAAGTCCACTGAGACAAATGTAACATTTGTGATATTGGGCTATATAAATAAACATTGATTGATTGATTGGCAGTGTGTTGTTGTAGTGTTGTTGTGGTGTTGGTGTTGTTGGCAGTGTGTTGTTGTTGTGGTTGTGACCCACCTGACAGAGCGGTCGTCGCTCCCGGTGACGGCGACCGGTTGTTTCGGGTGGAGGTCGAGCGCCCACAGCTCCCCCTCACTGTGACCCTGCATCAGCAGCACAGGTTTGTCTCGGTCTCTCACCATCACCTCGAAGATCTCACTGTCCTGCGTCCCCGCCAGGATCCGGTCCGCCTTCCAGCACACGCTGCGGATCGACAGGCCTGAGCACAGAGGAGAGGACATCCACCAGTGGGGTTTTACAAAGTCAATCTTTCACTTTGTGAGTACAGAGAGATCCAAATACCGTTTCCCACAATCCCAAAAACTAAAATAAATGTATATAAAAATATGTATATACTTATATATATACAATCAAAAGACACACTTATACATATGCACACATTAAGACCTAAATAAAAACCCAACCAGTGGCGGCCGGTCCATAGGGGCGCTAGGGGCGCCGCCCCCCCTCTTCCCACATTAAAAATAATTTAAAAAATATATATATATATTTAAAAAATATATATATATATTTTTTTTTTAATAAACAAGGTAAATATTATATAGTTGGTATCAGTAAAATGTATAATCTACAATAAAATCTCGTTTAAAATTGTGTTACGATGTCTAAAGTTACTGATAAGTCACATGTTTCCTGCCTGGCCGTGCCCGTGGATCATTACCCTCTCTCGTCTGGGCGCTATGCACAGCGCCCAGCACGAGAGTGCAGCAGAAGCCAACTGTTGCTATCTTTAAACTATGCCGCCAAAACATAATTTCAGCCAATCAGCGTCGTCAAATCTGATGGTCACTGTGAGTTGTTTGGACTCGTATCCAAGGAGACAAAACAGGAAGCTGTCATAAACTCTGGAAGCTATCATTAGCAGCTAATATGAAAACTCAGTTGTTGACATAAAAATGGAATTATGGATTATCAATACTTTTTTCAAAGTGACAGACTCATTGGATTAACCTATGGATCAACCTATGGATTAACCTATGGATTAACCATTGGATTAACCTATGGATTAACCATTGGATTAACCTATGGATTGACCTATGGATTGACCTATGGATTGACCTATGGATTAACCTATGGATTAACCTATGGATTAACCTATGGATTAACCATTGGATTAACCTATGGATTGACCTATGGATTGACCTATGGATTGACCTATGGATTGACCTATGGATTAACCTATGGATTAACCTATGGATTAACCATTGGATTAACCTATGGATTGACCTATGGATTGACCTATGGATTAACCTATGGATTAACCTATGGATTAACCTATGGATTAACCATTGGATTAACCTATGGATTAACCTATGGATTAACCTATGGATTAACCTATGGATTAACCATTGGATTAACCTATGGATTAACCATTGGATTAACCTATGGATTGACCTATGGATTAACCTATGGATTAACCTATGGATTAACCATTGGATTAACCTATGGATTAACCATTGGATTAACCTATGGATTAACCTATGGATTAACCATTGGATTAACCTATGGATTGACCTATGGATTGACCTATGGATTAACCTATGGATTAATCTATGGATTAACCTATGGATTAACCATTGGATTAACCTATGGATTGACCTATGGATTGACCTATGGATTGACCTATGGATTAACCTATGGATTAACCTATGGATTAACCTATGGATTGACCTATGGATTGACCTATGGATTGACCTATGGATTAACCTATGGATTAACCATTGGATTAACCTATGGATTAACCTATGGATTAACCTATGGATTAACCTATGGATTGACCTATGGATTGACCTATGGATTAACCTATGGATTAACCTATGGATTAACCATTGGATTAACCTATGGATTGACCTATGGATTGACCTATGGATTAACCTATGGATTAACCTATGGATTAACCTATGGATTAACCTTCAGCCGCGTTTTTCTCACTTTTGATCAGAGTAACAGCTAAAGTGAGCATATCTCCGTGTTCTGCTACCTAAAGCTACGTCGTGTGTCGTCTGTGTTTGCTTCCCCTGTCGCGAGTTCTGATCGCTCAGTGATGATACTTATATTTCTAGAATCTGTGGAATCTCAGCTTGTTAGCTAAGCTTGTTTGTGCAGATCCAATAAGTATATCGATTGATTTATACCTAGAGTGCGTTAGCATTTTTTCGCTCAGGGCTCATTTAGACGCTTCTTGTGAGTAGTGTTAATTTCGTCAGCTATTTTTTAATTTAGTCTTAGTCCTGTGTTAAATTTCCTTTTTAGTTTTAGTCATATTTAGTCACCTTCATCCTGTTTTTATTTAGTCAAGTTTTAGTCACTAAAAGTCTGAGCATTTTAGTCTTATTTTAGTCAAAGAAAACTGTTGAGTCTTTTTTTAGTCATCAGATTATATAGAACATTTCAGTCAAACTAGTCGAGCCAAAACCAATAATTTGTCATTTTAGTCAAACGTATTTCACAATAAGTTATATCTTGTCCTTATTTGATGAAAAACAGGTTGAATGATTGAGAAGCTTTGCAGAGAGTATCTGGTTTGTGGTGTTTTTACCTGTGTTATGGCCACATTGCTTCCCTTCTGATAAAACAATGCAATCGCTTTTTTTCTCCGCCTCATTGTAGCGAAAATGGGCCCAAATATCACATCGTTTCTTTCTCCCAAGCAGTGGTGGCTTTAGACTTTTTCGTTGTCAGTCATTTTGACGGACAGGATCGTAACATTTCCGTCATAATCCATTATTATCCGTCGAGTGCACAATTTATCACTCACTCGCGCTGACGGGGGGGTATTCGGTTAACGCGAGTGCGACCACTGCTCCCAAGCCCTGTTGTTGCCATTTCATTTTCTGTTAGAGTTAGACCACGAGTTAGACCATGAGTTAGACCACCAGTTAGACCACGAGTTAGACCACGAGTTAGACCACGAGTTAGACCACGAGTTAGACCACGAGTTAGACCACGAGTTAGAGGTTAGACCCGAGTCTTCCTGACAGTTCACTGTGTGCCGCTGCCCGGTGTAATTCAAATGTACCGCCGCGCGCAGCACCGACACACAGCTGCTGCCCAGCCGCAGCACAGACACACAGCTGCTGCCCAGCCGCAGCACAGACACACAGCTGCTGCCCTGCCGCAGCACAGACACACAGCTGCTGCCCAACCGCAGCACAGACACACAGCTGCTGCCCAGCCGCAGCACAGACACACAGCTGCTGCCCTGCCGCAGCACCGGAAATGGAACTGCTGGGAGAAAAACTGACTATCAGAGATATAACGTTATCTTTGATAATATTTCGTCTCCTCATTTTTCGTCAACGAAAGTAAAGAGAGATTTTGGCATAGTTTTTATTTAGTAAACTACATTTTCGTCTCGTCACTTTTCGTCAACGATATTGCATGATGATTTCGTTACAGGTATTGTTTACTGCCGTCGGTGCCGTCTCGTCATCGTCTCGTTTTCGTCATGGAAAAAAAGGTCGTTGACGAACATATTTCGTCATAGTTTTAGTCAACGAAATTAACACTACTTGTGAGACTTGTGTTTTGTTTCGGTAAACATGGTTCATATCATCAGTTAGCTGAGTTTCTTCCTGTTAAATGAGCAGGACACATGAATAGTTTATTACATTTTAAGAAGCCCTGAGACACAGTTTCGTGAGAAACAAAATGGGGGGGAAAAGCCCCTTAACAGGTTAAATGGGAATTAAATCCTTTGAGTGTTCCCAAAGCCCCGGTGTTCTGCAGTTTGTGTGTGCCTGCTGTACTGTTGCACAGTTTACTGTAGAAACTATGTCCAGGACACGGTGTTTGGAAGTTTTGGAAGATTCATAGCACACTGAAGATTATGGAGGTATTGGTCAGTCTTCTCATATTTTTAAGCCTCAATTTGTCCTTCCCCCCCCCCCCCCTTCTAACATCACCAGAGGTCATAATTTAAGGGGTCTTTAACTGGACTGGACTCATGTTGGGGTGAAACCCGGATTGGACTCTTAGAGACTTTGTTTGTGTTCCTGTGAACTGGGCTGGACTCATGTTGGGGTGAAACCCGGATCGGACTATTAGAGACTTTGTTTGTGTTCCTGTGAACTGGGCTGGACTCATGTTGGGGTGAAACCCGGATCGGACTCTTAGAGACTTTGTTTGTGTTCCTGTGAACTGGGCTGGACTCATGTTGGGGTGAAACCCGGATCGGACTCTTAGAGACTTTGTTTGTGTTCCTGTGAACTGGGCTGGACTCATGTTGGGGTGAAACCCGGATCGGACTCTTAGAGACTTTGTTTGTGTTCCTGTGAACTGGGCTGGACTCATGTTGGGGTGAAACCCGGATCGGACTCTTAGAGACTTTGTTTGTGTTCCTGTGAACTGGGCTGGACTCATGTTGGGGTGAAACCCGGATCGGACTATTAGAGACTTTGTTTGTGTTCCTGTGAACTGGACTCATGTTGGGGTGAAACCCGGATCGGACTATTAGAGACTTTGTTTGTGTTCCTGTGAACTGGACTCATGTTGGGGTGAAACCCGGAGCGGACAATTAGAGACTTTGTTTGTGGGCCTATGAACTGGACTGGACTCATGTTGGGGTGAAACCCGGAGCAGACTATTACCTAATTCACACCAACGCAACTCCGGTTCAAGCTCCGTGCTAGAGCTTTTCAGGTTCAGAACCGGTTCTTCGGTTTAGCTCCGGCTCTTTTCACACTGCCCAGAGTCCGACTGGTGCTGCGTCATTGCGTCATCGTTTGCGTCATGACGTAACCGTTTGCGTGCCTGCTTCATAAACCCAACCGCATGGAAACCCCTCACAGCTCACACCGACAACAACAACAATGGCCGATTGTGCTCCAGCTTCCTCTGTACCTCTTCAGAAGACCAGATTCCCAGCAGGCAGCTGGTCTCTTCAGTGGACCACTGCTGCTTGTTAAGTCTCTCCATCGTTGTGTACAAACTGGATAAAACGCCGGCTTTTTGTTGTTGTTCAGGAGTTGATCCGCCCCCGCCTCGACGTAAGCGTGACGTATGTGGTGCTTTTGCTCTGGCCGGACAATTTTTTGGTGCTTGAAACGAACCGGATTCCGGAACTAAGAGGCTGCTCCACTGCGGTGTGAACAGGAAAACCCGGTGCTTTTCAAGCTCCAGCTCCGAACCGGCCCCGAAACACCGTTGGTGTGAATGAGGTATATTAGAGACTTTGTTTGTGGACCTATGAACTGGACTGGACTCATGTTGGGGGAAACCAGCTGGACTCTTTGCTTAAGCGCATTGAACTGTATATAGTGACTCTTTTCACCACACACTGACACACACTGATCTTATACACCTTTTTTCTCCATAAAATATGTCTGACGAAAATGGAAATTGATGTCTGATTTATATTGTATTGCATTTCGGTGATGGGGGAAACATTTCCCAAAGGAATTAATGTGTGTTTGGTTTGACTGAACAATTCCTGTGGAATTTTCTAGATTATTATTTGTCAGACCTGAATCTGACCACTTCATTAAAAATGGGTCAAACCTGGTACAAATGTAAGATATTCCATATCGACAGTGTATTTTCATGTTATCTTTATGTTTAAAAAATGTCAGAAGGGACAATGGCCGCCGGGCATATTCACATCGCAGACACCTCTGCTTTAAGTCGTAGAACAAAACGTTAAAATCAGGGGAACGGGGAGTTTCAGGATAACAACCAAAAACACATTCAGAGAACCATTGACCTCCAGACCAGGGGACAGGAAGTGATGCTGACTCATGTGTATAAATATTAGGGCTGTCAGTCGATTAAAATAGTTAATCGCGATTAATCGCAAATTAATCGCACATTTTTGATCTGTTCTAAATGAACCTTAGAGGAATATTTTTCAAGTTTTTAATACTCTTATCAACATATGAGTGGACAAATATGATTTATGCTAATGTTTATTATCATTTGAACAACGACAAATATTCTCATGAATATTAAACACAACAACCTGGAACCTCTCATACAATAATACAATACAGTGTGTGTGTGTGTGTGTGTGTGTGTGTGTGTGTGTGTGTGTGTGTGTGTGTGTGTGTGTGTTTGTGTGTGTGTGTGTGTGATGGATCGTTGGAGCTATGTGCAACTCAAGGCATATGCTCGAACGGGAGTTGCCTGGACGCTGCAATCATGTTGCGCACTATCCGTGCTGAGTGTGCTGACTTGTCGTGCAATGTCCCACTGTCTGGCTTCCTGCATAAAGTCAAGTGCTCGGCGCAGTTGTGGCGAAATGTCGCTCCTCTGTTTTCATTTAAACAGCTCCTTATATCCGTTAGCGCAGCTAGCTAGCACCAGATGCTAACAACAACAATGCACGTAAGGTCTCTCTCTCGCTCGCGCCACACACACACACACCCTCCCGGTCCTCCCGATGGCCAGTCGGTGCCGGTGAGCGTGGAAGTGTGGTCTGCTGCAAGCGGGCAGCAGGAGCGGGGCTGTCAGCATCAGCTTGTAGATGGTATTTTAAACTCGATGCGCTCTGAAACTACGGGGCGGCCGAGGACAAAAATACACATGCGTTAATCGCGTTAAAATAATTAGTGGCGTTAATTTTTTTTTGCGTTAACGCGTTATTAACGCGTTAACTTGACAGCCCTAATAAATATATATGCCGTTAATAGCTGTGCAGTATACACCTGCTGCTAAATCCCCAGAACCGTTACAGGATGTTTATTTTGTAAATTGTGTAACTTTTGTTATTATAATTTGTTTTTTTTATCTTTAATACTTTTTGATGCTTCTTAGTTAACATGAAGCTGTCTTTGGCTCTTTCTGCTCTAACATCGTAAACTTCCCCTCTGTGTGACAGATAAAGGTATTCTGATCTGAAGTCAGGTTTAGGACTCATTCCTGCACTCATGAGCTCTTGTGTTCTGTGTCTCTCTGACCTTTGTAGCCCTGCTCCGCCTCCGTCAGGTCGATCTTGGTGATGGGTTTGAAATCGACGTCCCACAGGCGGATGCAGCCGTCTCGTCCTCCGGTGGCGAACCCCTCCTCACAGGCGTGCATGCTGAAGATCCCCGCCTGAACAACAACAACAAAGTATATCACTTGATTACATTAACAACAACCAAACCATTCAGAATCAGGTGGAATTCACTCA
>JAPTMU010000235.1:299702-302202 GCA_028583405.1 Pogonophryne albipinna | reverse complement strand
CACCCTGCCACACTCACCCTCAGGTAGGGCCACACCTCATTTACTGATATCAAAATCCTTCAGGATCGCTTAAACAGATTTAAGAGAGTCGTCTGAATTGAAACAGCAGTTAATTGAACCTGGTTCTTCAGGAGTTAGTAGAGGTGAGATCTTGCTGACGTTGGTGGATCTGAGCCAAGCAGTAAACTTACATAGACTCAATAACTTCCGTCAGGTCAGTTAGTAGGTCAGAATAATTTCCCGGAATAAATTATCAAATTACTCCTACAAAAGTGAAACTAAAACATCTGAGTCGACGAAACAACGAAACGTTGACTCATCGTGTCGGTGACGTCCGTGACCTCACAGTGACCTCACAGTGAGCGCAGCACGGAGGCCTGTGATTGGCTGACGCAGCACTGACAGGTTTCTGCACATGGGGGTTTAGTGATGGGGGTCAGGGCTCACCTGTCCGTCGGAGTCGAAGGCGAGGCAGGCGACCCCGTGAGAGTGCACGTCCCTAAGGATGGAGACGGTCTGCATGGCGTAGGTGTCCCAGATGCAGATGAAGGGGTCCTTCCCCACCTGGCCCGTGGCCACCTGGACCTTATCAGGGTGCAGCGCCAGACTGCAACACATCACATATATTCAACTATATTTAGGAGGATTCTGAAATAAAACCTGGAAGAAATATGTATTTTAAGAGAAAAGTCTGAATATTTGAAGAAGAAACTGTTAAATATTTCATGTAATTTAATATTTATATTTATAATATTGAATGTCTGTTATAAGATGTTATAAAGCGGCCTCTCAGTTTATGATCTAACAGGTTCATCCTCTGCAATCAATCTCTCTCTCTATCTCTCTCAGTGTGTGAGGAACGGTCGGAGGAGCGTGGTGTGAGTGAGTTACTAACTTTTTCACACGTTTTTCTACATATTTATTGTTTTATGTTGTAAGTTGTGTGTATTGTGTATATGGTTTAAACGTTTGATTGTTGGTGTTTTCTCGTGGTTTGGGTGTGTGTGTGTGTGTCTGTGTGTGTGACGCAGTTGCGGCATGGACTATGCCCGGCTGAGCCGAAAAAATGGTTTTAAAATGTCTCCGATGACACCGTGCTCGGTGGAGGAGTGCAGCCTGGCTGTGGGGGCCTTAGTGGGGCACAGCAGCATCAGATCTGCGGCTCGGATGAACAGCGGGGTGGTGATATTTGTGGACACCGGACGCCGGGATCCGGAGTCGAGGCTGATCCTCTTGCTGTAGTCCTGTGTCTTGGATCCTCTATCCTGAGTTCTGGATTAAGTCGTGGACTTCGGGTCGTGGCTGAACCTGTCTCTGCGGTCCTGCCTTGGGTCTCATCATGCTGCTTCCCTGATGGCTTCCTCAGGATTGTAGCTGACATCCTCGTGGATTCATCTTCTTATTACAGACACATGCATTTCCTAACATTCGGTCTATATGCTGTAAAATGTATTATCTCTTGGATTTACACACGGCATCTATTGCACGTCTGTCCGTCCTGGGAGAGGGATCCCTCCTCTGTTGCTCTGTCTGAGGTTTCTCCCATGTTCCCTTTAAACTGTGGGGTTTCTCTGGAAGTTTTTCCTTGTACGATGTGAGGGTCTAAGGACAGAGGGTCTGAGGACAGAGGGTCTAAGGACAGAGGGTCTGAGTACAGAGGGTCTAAGGATAGAGGGTCTAAGGACAGAGGGTCTAAGGACAGAGGGTCTGAGGACAGAGGGTCTAAGGACAGAGGGTCTAAGGACAGAGGGTCTGAGGACAGAGTGTCTAAGGACAGAGGGTTTAAGGATAGAGGGTCTGAGGACAGAGGGTCTAAGGACAGAGGGTCTGAGGACAGAGGGTTTAAGGACAGAGGGTCTAAGGACAGAGGGTCTGAGGACAGAGGGTCTAAGGACAGAGGGTCTAAGGACAGAGGGTCTAAGGATAGAGGGTCTAAGGACAGAGGGTGTCGTTTTTCTCATACTGATATTCTGAACAATCTGTGCTGTTGTATTTGCTGTAAAGTGTCTCTACTGTAGGCTGTTTTTATTTTATGTTCAGCACTTTGGCTCCACCAAACATCGTTTATAAATGTGCTGTATAAATAAAACTTGATTTGATTTGACACGGAGGGGAAAGCAAACAAGGTGGTGGAGACCGGGATCGTTGTTAATGAAACTTTCATATCCGTGTCTCCACTAACCACCCCTGCTACAAGGGTGAGGGAATGCTCCGATTTTGGGACAAAATTAACATGGGATCACTCGGGTCATTGTACGTACTTCGTCTCACTGGAATATTAACGGTCAGATTGAATACAACATCGACACAATTTCTCCGGTCAATGACGGGAGAGTTTTGAAAGTGACAAAACACTGTTTTCACACATTTAAAAACACTTAAACAATTAAACAATGTTTACCCAGGATTCAGGCACCTTCCCTGGCTTGTAAAATGTGATGATGCGCCCTGGAGGTATCAGACTATTTAAAACATGTTTACCCAGGATTCAATCACTTTT
>JAPTMU010000235.1:259702-294702 GCA_028583405.1 Pogonophryne albipinna | reverse complement strand
GGCTACAACAGACTAGATGCAGGGAAGAGGGAACTGTTGGATCTTATTGTGGTAGCTGGCTACAACAGACAGGATGCAGGGAAGAGGGAACTGTTGGATCTTATTGTGGAGCTGGCTACAACAGATAGAATGCAGGGAAGAGGGAACTGTTGGATCTTATTGTGGTGCTGGCTACAACAGACAGGATGCAGGGAAGAGGGAACTGTTGGATCTTATTGTGGAGCTGGCTACAACAGACAGAATGCAGGGAAGAGGGAGCTGTTGGATCTTATTGTGGAGCTGGCTACAACAGACAGGATGCAGGAAGAGGGAACTGTTGGATCTTATTGTGGAAGCTGGCTACACAACAGACCGAATGCAGGGAAGAGGGAGCTGTTGGATCTTATTGTGGAGCTGGCTACAACAGACAGGATGCAGGGAAGAGGGAACTGTTGGATCTTATTGGAGCTGGCTACAACAGACAGGATGCAGGGAAGAGGGAACTGTTGGATCTTATTGTGGAGCTGGCTACAACAGACAGAATGCAGGGAAGAGGGAACTGTTGGATCTTATTGTGGAGCTGCTACAACAGACAGAATGCAGGGAAGAGGGAACTGTTGGATCTTATTGTGGAGCTGGCTACAAACAGACAGAATCCAGGGAAGAGGGAGCTGTTGGATCTTATTGTGGAGCTGGCTACAACAGACGAATGCAGGGAAGAGGGAGCTGTTGGATCTTATTGTGGAGCTGGCTACACAGACAGAATGCAGGGAAGAGGGAGCTGTTGGATCTTATTGTGGAGCTGGCTACAACAGACAGAATGCAGGGAAGAGGGAGCTGTTGGATCTTATTGTGGAGCTGGCTACAACAGACAGAATGCAGGGAGAGGGAGCTGTTGGATCTTATTGTGGAGCTGGCTACAACAGACAGGAATGCAGGGAAGAGGGAGCTGTTGGATCTTATTGTGGAGCTGGCTACAACAGACAGAATGCAGGGAAGAGGGAACTGTTGGATCTTATTGTGGAGCTGGCTACAACAGACAGGATGCAGGGAAGAGGGAACTGTTGGATCTTATTGTGGAGCTGGCTACAACAGACAGAATGCAGGGAAGAGGGAAGCTGTTGGATCTTATTGTGGAGCTGGCTACAACAGACAGGATGCAGGGAAGAGGGAGCTGTTGGATCTTATTGTGGAGCTGGCTACAACAGACAGAATGCAGGGAAGAGGGAACTGTTGGATCTATTGTGGAGCTGGCTACAACAGACAGAATGCAGGGAAGAGGGAACTGTTGGATCTTATTGTGGAGCTGGGCTACAACAGACAGGATGCAGGGGAAGAGGGAACTGTTGGATCTTATTGTGGAGCTGGCTACAACAGACAGGAATGCAGGGAAGAGGGAACTGTTGGATCTTATTGTGGAGCTTGGCCTACAACAGACAGGATGCAGGAAGAGGGAACTGTTGGATTCTTATTGTGGAGCTGGCTACAACAGACAGAATGCAGGGAAGAGGGAGCTGTTGATCTTATTGTGGAGCTGGCTACAACAGACAGGATGGCAGGGCAGAGGGAAGCTAGCTTGGATCTTATTGTGGAGCTGGGCTACAACCGACAGAATGCAGGGAAGAGTGAGCTGTTGGATCTATTGTGCGAGCTGGCTACAACTAGACAGGGAATGCAGGGAAGAGGGAAGCTGTTGGATCTTATTGTGGAGCTGGCTACAACAGACAGGAATGCAGGGAAGTAGGGGCAGCTGTTGGATCTTATTGTGGAGCTGGCTACAAACAGACAGGATGCAGGAAAGAGGGAGCTGTTGGATCTTATTGTGGAGCTGGCTACAACAGACAGGATGCAGGAGAAGAGGGAATGTTGGATCTTATTGTGGAGCTGGCTACAACAGACAGAATGCAGGGAAGAGGGAACTGTTGGATCTTATTGTGGAGCTGGCTACAACAGACAGAATGCAGGGAAGAGGGAACTGTTGGATCTTATTGTGGAGCTGGCTACAACAGACAGAATGCAGGGAAGAGGGAACTGTTGGATCTTATTGTGGAGCTGGCTACAACAGACAGGATGCAGGGAAGAGGGAGCTGTTGGATCTTATTGTGGAGCTGGCTACAACAGACAGAATGCAGGGAAGAGGGAACTGTTGGATCTTATTGTGGAGCTGGCTACAACAGACAGGATGCAGGGAAGAAGGAACTGTTGGATCTTATTGTGGAGCTGGCTACAACAGACAGAATGCAGGGAAGAGGGAATCTGTTGGATCTTATTGTGGAGCTGGCTACAACAGACAGGATGCAGGAAGAGGGAACTGTTGGATCTTATTGTGGAGCTGGCTACAACAGACAGAATGCAGGGAAGAGGGAACTGTTTGGATCTTATTGTGGAGCTGGCTACAACAGACAGGATGCAGGGAAGAGGGAGCTGTTGGATCTTATTGTGGAGCTGGCTACAACAGACAGAATGCAGGGAAGAGGGAACTGTTGGATCTTATTGTGGAGCTGGCTACAACAGACAGAATGCAGGGAAGAGGGAACTGTTGGATCTTTGTGGAGCTGGCTACAACAGACAGAATGCAGGGAAGAGGGAACTGTTGGATCTTATTGTGGAGCTGGCTACAACAGACAGAATGCAGGGAAGAGGGAGCTGTTGGATCTTATTGTGGAGCTGGCTACAACAGACAGGATGCAGGGAAGAGGGAACAGTTGGATCTTATTGTGGAGCTGGCTACAACAGACAGAATGCAGGGAAGAGGGAACTGTTGGATCTTATTGTGGAGCTGGCTACAACAGACAGAATGCAGGAAGAGGGAACTGTGGATCTTATTGTGGAGCTGGCTACAACAGACAGAATGCAGGGAAGAGGGAACAGTTGGATCTTATTGTGGAGCTGGCTACACACAGATAGAATGCAGGGAAGAGGGAACAGTTTGGATCTTATTGTGGAGCTGGCTACAACAGACAGAATGCAGGGAAGAGGGAACTGTTGGATCTTATTGTGGAGCTGGCTACAACAGACAGAATGCAGGGAAGAGGGAACTGTTGGATCTTATTGTGGAGCTGGCTACAACAGACAGAATGCAGGGAAGAGGGAACTGTTGGATCTTATTGTGGAGCTGGCTACAACAGACAGGATGCAGGAAGAGGAACTGTTGGATCTTATTGTGGAGCTGGCTACAACAGACAGGAATGCAGGGAAGAGGGAACTGTTGGATCTTATTGTGGAGCTGGCTACAACAGACAGAATGCAGGGAAGAGGGAACTGTTGGATCTTATTGTGGAGCTGGCTACAACAGACAGAATGCAGGGAAGAGGGAACTGTTGGATCTTATTGTGGAGCTGGCTACAACAGACAGGATGCAGGGAAGAGGGAGCTGTTGGATCTTATTGTGGAGCTGGCTACAACAGACAGGATGCAGGGAAGAGGGAACTGTTGGATCTTATTGTGGAGCTGGCTACACAGACAGAATGCAGGGAAAGGGAACTGTTGGATCTTATTGTGGAGCTGGCTACAACAGAACAGAATGCAGGGAAAGGGAACTGTTGGATCTTATTGTGGAGCTCACTGCCATGTTTGTATCTTTGGTAAAGACACGAGTTAGCAGAGACTTTAGATTTCACTGCCTGATGAGAAACATGGAGAATCTCTGTCTCTCTCTCTGGGAGAATTTTCCCAAAACTATTTCGGAAAGAATAATTTGGGGAATGTTCCCCTAAAATATGTTTTTATACGTGTTTTATAAAAAAAAGTGTTTTGGGGGTAACAGATGGGATATAGGAAAAAATAAAATTCTGATTATTTAGAAAAAATATGTTGGATTATTTTTGTGTTAAAAACGAAGACAGTGTTGTTTTGTAAACAAGACAACACGATGGACAACACTAACAACAATATACAAAATATTAAAATATAACCAAACATTTAAATCGGTTTCATCTGATTTCTACGGAGCCCCAAAAGGGAAGGGACATGAAAAAAAAGAGAGAGAGAAAAAAAAAAAGTCAGGAGAACCCGAGTTATCCCGACTTTGTTTTATACTTTTTGTTTTTGTTGAGAAAGTTACCGGTGGAAGGAGGAAGTGGAGCACACAGCCAACCACCTCATCGCAGACTGTTATGTTTACGTGGAGAAATGACAGTGCATACATTATTTGAGATATATTTCGAAGTCAGACTTAATTTTATGGACATTTCGGCCAGAGGTGTGGTTAAAAACGTAGCAGCCTGCGGTCACTCCAGGAGGCAGAGGGACGTGTAACGGCCCCTCCACACGGCGGCGTGCGTTGAAGTTTGTGGGAGCAAAGCGTAGCTCGATTCAAAAGTTGAGCAATGTTCTACTTTTGAAGCTTCGACGGAAGCGTCAGCCAATCAAATCATATGCCAGTACAAGCTCTAGCCAATCAAACCGCTGCTTGTGTGTCCAGGGCGGGAGATTCATGTGATTGGTTGTTGGTCGAGCTTCAGACACGCCCACCGGCAAGCTTCAACGCACGCCGCCGTGTGTAGGGGCCGTAACCCCTAGTTTCCACCGGGTCCGTCTGCGGCGCGTTACGGCTGCGCCGCGGTTTTGGTCCGGCCTCCTCCGGCGTCACATCCTACCGGGCGCGTTTCAGAAGCGTTACGGAAGCATTACGGAAGCGTTACGGAAGCGTTACGGAAGCATTTCAGAAGCATTACGGAAGCGTTACGGAAGCATTTCAGAAGCATTACGGAAGCATTACGGAAGCATTACGGAAGCATTTCAGAAGCATTACGGAAGCGTTACGGAAGCATTACGGAAGCGTTACGGAAGCATTTCAGAAGCATTACGGAAGCGTTACGGAAGCGTTACGGAAGCATTTCAGAAGCATTACGGAAGCGTTACGGAAGCATTTCAGAAGCATTACGGAAGCGTTACGGAAGCATTTCAGAAGCGTTACGGAAGCGTTACGGAAGCATTTCAGAAGCATTACGGAAGCGTTACGGAAGCGTTACGGAAGCGTTACGGAAGCGTTTCAGAAGCATTACGGAAGCGTTACGGAAGCATTTCAGAAGCATTACGGAAGCATTACGGAAGCATTACGGAAGCATTTCAGAAGCGTTACGGAAGCGTTACGGAAGCATTTCAGAAGCATTACGGAAGCGTTACGGAAGCGTTACGGAAGCGTTACGGAAGCGTTTCAGAAGCATTACGGAAGCGTTACGGAAGCATTTCAGAAGCATTACGGAAGCATTACGGAAGCATTACGGAAGCATTTCAGAAGCATTACGGAAGCGTTACGGAAGCATTACGGAAGCGTTACGGAAGCATTTCAGAAGCATTACGGAAGCGTTACGGAAGCGTTACGGAAGCATTTCAGAAGCGTTACGGAAGCGTTACGGAAGCATTTCAGAAGCATTACGGAAGCGTTACGGAAGCATTTCAGAAGCGTTACGGAAGCGTTACGGAAGCATTTCAGAAGCATTACGGAAGCGTTACGGAAGCGTTACGGAAGCGTTACGGAAGCATTTCAGAAGCATTACGGAAGCATTACGGAAGCGTTACGGAAGCATTTCAGAAGCGTTACGGAAGCGTTACGGAAGCATTTCAGAAGCATTACGGAAGCGTTACGGAAGCATTTCAGAAGCGTTACGGAAGCGTTACGGAAGCATTTCAGAAGCATTACGGAAGCGTTACGGAAGCGTTACGGAAGCGTTATGGAAGCATTTCAGAAGCATTACGGAAGCGTTACGGAAGCATTTCAGAAGCGTTACGGAAGCGTTACGGAAGCGTTACGGAAGCGTTACGGAAGCATTACGGAAGCATTACGGAAGCATTACGGAAGCGGAGCGTCGTGCATGCCGGCTCGCAGTTCTTGTTGATTTGGGAATATTTCCTGGACATTTGTAATTCTACAAGAAAGTAAGTAGCTACGTAGTTAGATGGTTTATTTTTGTGTCCGTTTAAATCGTGTTTATTGTTGTTATTTCCTATTTGGTTGTGTTGTAGCCTGCAGACACAGTTCATAATAATTGTAATAGTCCAGTTAAAAACAACATGAATCAAAGATGGGTTGCTGTATTTTAGAGGTAAATAAAAAGCATTCATCATCATCATCATTATTCTCTATAATCTGCAGAGCCTGGAAACCGAAGGAGAGCGCTGGCGTCGTCCTGGTAAAAAAGATGCGTTGTTATAAAATCAAGTGTTTTTCCACTTCCAATATAAAAACCTTGTGCGTGTCGTTGTGGAGACGATGTAGTGATGTGAAGGGGGGTCTGCAAATTAGTTTATTTGGGGGGTGGGCCGGATGCTGTCACCGTTCCACTTCCTGCCCGACATCACCTTACGGCTGCGTCGCAGACGGACCCGTTGGAAACTAGGGGTAACTCAGACTCTGTGAAGAGCTTTCACTACACTGTGACCGCAGGCTGCTACGTGTTAACCACACACACCTCTACACACACCTCTACACACACCTCTACACACACCTCTACACACACCTCTACACACACACACCTCCACACACACCTCTACACACACCTCTACACACACACCTCTACACACACCTCTACACACACACCTCTACACACACACACCTCCACACACACCTCTACACACACCTCTACACACACCTCTACACACACACCTCTACACACACCTCTACACACACACACCTCTACACACACCTCTACACACACCTCTACACACACACCTCTACACACACACACCTCTACACACACACACCTCCACACACACCTCTACACACACCTCTACACCAGGCTTGGAATTTCGTCATTTTAGGGGCAAGGCCATTTGGCCTTTGGTGTTACACATTTTTTTAGGGCGCAAAGGCCACATGCCAGGGCACAAAGGCCAATGAGGGAAACATTTGGATTTGGAGCTTGCAAATAAATAACTTCACTTTTTTATAAGAAAAACACACGAATGACATGGAAAACAAATCACTTTTTTAATATCAATAATGTCAAACATGATATCATCATATAGGCCTATGCCTCCTCCTTAGTATTACCGTATATAATACGGTAATACTAAGGAGGCATTTACTTTGAATAATTAGTGTTTGGTATGTTTTCCATCTACTACTTCTCCCATTCACAAATCCAAAATCAAATCAAAAAATCTAAAATGCTATTAATATAACAAATATATTCCATTTCAGAGCAGAAGAAACAGCCTTCAAGGGACAAACTATGCACATACATCATTCAGCAGTGTGTGCGTGTGTGTGTGTGTGTACGAGAGCATCTTTAATCAACTCCTCACAGCTCTGGTCAGAAACTGGACAAAAGTTAAACATGTACAAACCACAGACTGTCATGGCGAATACAATCGCTGCTTTAATTCTGTCTTTAGGACGTTGTTGTGAGTGTGGACGGAGCAGCTACAGGTTAGTTTAGCCTGATTGATCCATTCAGAAAACACGCATTTTAAAAGGTTTCTCGCTTGCTGTCTTATCTGCAGACTTGTCAAAGCATTAATTCATGTTTTTTACTAACCGGTATCAGTATTTAGTTACTTCGGCATCATTTTGAAACGTGTATTACAATAAATCACGGTCAAATATGTTCATGTTGTCGCAGTTGGTTTCCACCACAGTATTTACATGGAAATAAGCCCCGCCCCCTCTCCAGCGCGTTCTGTTTGAATGACAGGAGTAAACACAGCTGACAGCCGCGGTGAAACTCCAGCGGTTAGAGCGATGAGAATATTCGCATCACGTCCGTTGTGAACGCAGCATAATGCAGTTCAGAAAACACTGTTCTGTTGCTTTTGAAGCAACTTTGAGATTTTAACAGTATCAGGGGCACACAGGCCATGGTGGCCGTAGGACGTACAATTATTTGTGGGGCCACGACGGCCATGGCCGTCGTGGCCGCCGTGAAAATCCTACCCTGCTCTACACACACCTCTACACACACACCTCTACACACACCTCTACACACACACACCTCCACACACACCTCTACACACACCTCTACACACACACACACCTCTACACACACCTCTACACACACACACCTCTACACACACCTCTACACACACACACCTCTACACACACCTCTACACACACCTCTACACACACCTCTACACACACACACCTCCACACACACCTCTACACACACCTCTACACACACACCTCTACACACACCTCTACACACACACACCTCCACACACACCTCTACACACACCTCTACACACACACCTCTACACACACACACCTCTACACACACACACCTCTACACACACCTCTACACACACCTCTACACACACACCTCTACACACACACACCTCTACACACACACACCTCCACACACACCTCTACACACACACACCTCCACACACACCTCTACACACACCTCTACACACACACCTCTACACACACACACCTCCACACACACCTCTACACACACCTCTACACACACACACCTCCACACACACCTCTACACACACCTCTACACACACACACACCTCTACACACACACACCTCTACACACACCTCTACACACACACACCTCTACACACACCTCTACACACACCTCTACACACACCTCTACACACACACACACCTCCACATACACCTCTACACACACACACCTCTACACACACCTCTACACACACACACCTCTACACACACACACCTCTACACACACACACACCTCTACACACACACACCTCTACACACACCTCTACACACACACACCTCTACACACACCTCTACACACACCTCTACACACACACACCTCTACACACACACACCTCCACACACACCTCTACACACACCTCTACACACACCTCTACACACACCTCTACACACACACCTCTACACACACCTCTACACACACCTCTACACACACACACCTCTACACACACACACCTCTACACACACCTCTACACACACCTCTACACACACACCTCTACACACACACACCTCTACACACACACACCTCTACACATACACACCTCCACACACACCTCTACACACACACACCTCCACACACACCTCTACACACACCTCTACACACACACCTCTACACACACCTCTACACACACCTCTACACACACACACCTCCACACACACCTCTACACACACACACACCTCTACACACACACACTTCTACACACACACACCTCTACACACACACACACACACCTCCACACACACACACCTCTACACACACCTCTACACACACACACCTCTACACACACACACCTCTACACACACCTCTACACACACACACCTCTACACACACCTCTACACACACACACACCTCTACACACACCTCTACACACACACACACCTCTACACACACACACCTCCACATACACCTCTACACACACACACCTCTACACACACCTCTACACACACACACCTCTACACACACACACCTCTACACACACCTCTACACACACACACCTCTACACACACACACCTCTACACACACACACCTCTACACACACACACCTCTACACACACCTCTACACACACACACCTCTACACACACACCTATACACACACCTCTAAACACACACCTCTACACAGACACACCTCTACACACACACACCTCTACACACACACACACCTCTACACACACCTCTACACACACACACCTCTACACACACACACCTCTACACACACACACCTCTACACACACACACCTCTACACACACACACCTCTACACACACACCTCTACACACACCTCTAAACACACACCTCTACACAGACACACCTCTACACACACCTCTACACACACCTCTACACAGACACACCTCTACACACACACACCTCTACACACACCTCTACACACATCGAACTGCCCGATTACTCCCCCTTGTTTTATGAAGGAGATGTCCGGACACCAAGGCGCATGATGTGTGTGTGTGCTCTGCTCCGCTCAGTGTGTGTGTCCCTATAACCCAGCTGCGGGCAGCAGGTACTCTGAGAGTCAAGGGCATTAATGCATAGATCAAAGCAGACTGGTTCACAGACTCTCCTGTTTTGCCAATCCGGTGCTTAAACAAATATCTCCACACCTCTGGCCGACAGGTCCATACAATGAAGTCTGAGTTCGAAATATATCTCAAATAATGTAGCACTGCCATTTCTCCACGTAAACATAACAGTCTGCGATGAAATGGTTGTCTCGTGTGCGCTCCTCTTCCCGCTTGGCGCACCGGTAACTTTCTCAACAAAAATAAAATAAAGTCAGGAAAACGGGTTAGTTTCTCGTGCGCACGACTCCTGACTTTATTTTTTTTCTCATATTTTTTTTTATGTCTCTTAAACCGTTATCCCGACAGGTTTGTCCCTTTAGGGGCTCCGTAGATTTCTGTTTGAAGGTGAGACTAAAACATTTGAGTCGAGGAAACAACGAAACGTCGACTCATCGTGTCGGGCAGATTCCTGAATCTGATGAGCCGTTTCATCAGGCGAGGTGACATCAGTGACCTCTCAGCGACCGCAGCACGGAGGCCTGTGATTGGCTGACGCAGCACTGACAGGTTTCTGCACAGACCAGCAGACTGGGGCATTAACTGTCCATGTCAGAATAAATATATCTGTAATTTTGTGTTTTGAAACAAATAAACACAATATTTTAAGAAAAAATTGAAATATATTGAAAAATATTTGAGTATTTTGAAATAAAATGTTGAACAAATATATTTTAAGAGAAAAAGTCGGAATATTTTAAGAAGAACATTTTAAATATTTAATTTTTTTTATATTTATATGAATAATAATAGTATTGAAATGTTGTTCTAAGATGTTATGAAGCGGAGCAGTTTATGATCTAACACCAGAGAGCTGTCAGAGCAGTGCATCATGGGAAACTCTCCGTCAGCGTCTTCATTACAGTCTTCCTCCCCCCACCTGTCCTAATGAAGACGAGTGGCTTCCTGTTCTCTCTGTCCTCTTCTGATGTTTCTTTGGAAAGAATTCCCTTTACACCTGCTGATGTCTCTCACCTGGTGATGTCTCTCACCTGGTGATGTCTCTCACCTGGTGATGTCTCTCACCTGCTGATGTCTCTCACCTGGTGATGTCTCTCACCTGGTGATGTCTCTCACCTGCTGATGTCTCTCACCTGGTGATGTCTCTCATCTGGTGATGTCTCTCACCTGCTGATGTCTCTCACCTGGTGATGTCTCTCACCTGGTGATGTCTCTCACCTGCTGATGTCTCTCACCTGGTGATGTCTCTCACCTGGTGATGTCTCTCACCTGGTGATGTCTCTCACCTGATGATGTCATCGTTGTGTCCCAGGTAGAACTTCTGCGTGTGTTCTCTGGGGTTGAAGACCACGCCCACGCCGGCCACGAAGTACAGCAGCTCCTTCCCGGCGGTGTAGAACAGGTTGTTTCTGCACTGGTGCCCTCGGTACCCGTGGATCCACTCGAGGCGCAGCTGGCAGCGCGGAGCCGTCTTATCCGACATCACGTTAGAGAGCTAATGCTGCTGAGAGCTGTAGTCCACTGGCCCTTCAACTGAGCTGCATGCAACTACACTTCCCATAATGCCACGCTGCAGCAGGGGTTTGAGTTTAGGATGATTGTTCTTCAGGGAAATATAAGCTCTTAATGTTTATCTACATTACAAGGCATATGTTGTATACGATTACAGCTAATGAGTATGCTCGTTAGCTTTAAGGTATATGTATATAAACAGGACTACTGTTTCTGATTGTATGTCAAGCGTCTCTGAGCGCGAGGAAAAACGCTATAACAATGTGTTATGATGATAGATTGATGTTGACCTCCTGCTGTGCGCCTCGTAATCTACAGCAAGGACACACAGAGTTCATTCACACACTCAGAGGGTTAGAGCAGGTATCTGGTGTTCTCAGTTCAGCTTCTGCAACTCCATGAGGATTTATCTGATTATCAGTGAATCACTTTAAAGAGTTTTATCGTCTCAAATGTCATCTCTAAGAATATATTCAAGTGCTCTCTTTCTCTCGGAAAGGACAAGAGAAGTGACTTTAGTGCCAGACTTCTTCATAAACATGTTTTACACATCATTCACAAAACTAGTGGCTTCTTTTTATATTTATATATATATATATATATATATATATATGTATCTAATAATAACAACATCTAATTAATATTAGATGTTGTTGTTGAATAAACTGATGTATTCTTCTTCTTATCGTGTCCACAAGGCAGTCAGTTACAGGGCTTGGTTAGATTAATAATGTGAATAAACTGATGTATTAATGTATATAAACTCATGTATTAATGTATATAAACTCATGTATTAATGTATATAAACTCATGTATTAATGTATATGAATACACGGATGTATTAATGTATATAAACAGTTCATTCCTATGGAGCTGCTCAGAGGCGCATGAAGCCAATAATAGAGCGACTGTAGATCCAGGAAGTACCCGGATGAGGGCCCACAGAGCGTGCGCAGTTGAGTTTGTCTTAAGCCCCGCCTCCTCTCTGTCAGTCAGATGAATGGAGAGAGATATGATCTCTGGATTAGCTTTTAGAGCATTGTACAGCTTTAACACCGTAATGATTTGAATACGGGCTGTGAGAGAGTTCCTGCTGGGTGCTTTATCTAGCTCTAAATAAATGACCCTCTGATTTACACACGTCTCTTTCTCAATGTAAGTCAATGGGGAAAAGTCTTGTCGGGCCAAAATGACGTCACTGAAGTTGTAGTACCACCGTTGGCCGCTACGGTCACTCCGATACGGGCTTCACCGAGAGGAGCGCTTCTTCTGACCGGCTATCAGCGGAGCTTAAATCGGGAAGGTTAGGATAAAAAATAAATGAAGAATATTAAACAGAATATAATGAATGAGGAGCCAGCGTCACAATAGACACAAAGGAATATCCGTTATTGAAATGTAAATCCTCAAACGAAGCGTCTGGAGGCTAAAATCTGAGGAAATCCCGTTCAGATCCGGAGATTACAGCCCAGATTTATTACCGCTTCTCCCGCATCCAGAGCTCCGGAGCCCGGCTGCTGCCCGGGCAGAGAGGGGGGGACCCGGTGGAGAGGAGAGGAGCCCGGTGGGGATCCAGAGACAATCCCGGGGAAGAAACACCCGGAGAATACGGAGAAAATGATGAAGGAAAGTCTGGATGTTAACGGGAATCCCGGAGAGCACCGACAGAGTTAAGAGGGACGGGACACACTCAGCAGTTCTAATTAGGATTTTCAAAATAAAGTATCTACTGGTTTTTCAAGCTTTAAAGCGTTATCATATGCACAGTAGCTACAGGGTGGATATGGCGATACAAAAGCTACCATGACACTAAAGTTATCCAAACGATTCATGTGTTTTCATAATATCTAAACGACATTGATTCAATATTTTAATCTTTTATTTTGAAGCCTAATGCCCCGGGTTCCGGTCTGCCTCACGCTAAACTGCGCGCGCTTCCCGTCTCTCGGAATGTCAAGTGCCGTGCAGGTCCGCGCCATGGATGGTCCGCGCGAGCGCAACGGCGTAAATCACAGTGCGCTCAGGAGGCTGCGGTGCATGATGGGAGGTGTAGTCTTTATCTCAAATAGTGAATATTCCTTACCTTTTGAAATCATGAGGTTTTTTTTAGACAAGAGTTTATTTCTAATGACTAAATACTATGAACGACTGTTTTGATGATAAAATGCATTGTTCCTGTCAATAAAGGTTTACATCTTTCACAAAAATCTGTTATTATCTGGATTCTATTGATTCTATTCCACTCCAGGTGGATGGTGCGTTCAGGTGCTCCTCTGACGGTGCATTCAGGTGCTCCTCTGAAGGTGTGTTCAGGTGCTCCTCTGACGGTGCATTCAGGTGCTCCTCTGAAGGTGTGTTCAGGTGCTTCTCTGACGGTGCATTCAGGTGCTCCTCTGAAGGTGTGTTCAGGTGCTCCTCTGAAGGTCCGTTCAGGTGCTTCTCTGAAGGTGCGTTCAGAGTCTCCTCTGATGGTGCGTTCAGGTGCTCCTCTGAAGGTGCGTTCAGGGGCCCCTCTGAAGGTGCGTTCAGAGTCTCCTCTGATGGTGCGTTCAGGTGCTCCTCTGAAGGTACGTTCAGGGTCTCCTCTGATGGTGCGTTCAGGTGCTCCTCTGAAGGTGCGTTCAGGGGCCCCTCTGAAGGTGCGTTCAGGGTCTCCTCTGAAGGTGCGTTCAGGGCCTCCTCTGATGGTGCGATCAGGTACTCCTCTGAAGGTGCGTTCAGGTGCTCCTCTGAAGGTGCGTTCAGAGTCTCCTCTGATGGTGCGATCTGGTGCTCCTCTGAAGGTGCGTTCAGGTGCTCCTCTGAAGGTGCGTTCAGAGTCTCCTCTGATGGTGCGTTCAGGAACTCCTCTGAAGGTGCGTTCAGGTGCTCCTCTGAAGGTGCGTTCTGCTACAGGTGATACACTCTGCTACAGGTGATACACTCTGCTACAGGTGATACACTCTGTAACATACACTCTGTAACAGGTGATACACTCTGTAACAGGTGATACACTCTACTACAGGTGATACACTCTGCTACAGGTGATACACTCTGTAACAGGTGATACACTCAACTACAGGTGATACACTCAACTACAGGTGATACACTCTGCTACAGGTGATACACTCTGTAACAGGTGATACACTCAACTACAGGTGATACACTCTGTAACAGGTGATACACTCTGCTACAGGTGATACACTCTGCTACAGGTGATACACTCTGTAACAGGTGATACACTCTGTAACAGGTGATACACTCTGCTACAGGTGATACACTCTGCTACAGGTGATACACTCTGCTACAGGTGATACACTCTGTAACAGGTGATACACTCTGCTACAGGTGATACACTCTGTAACAGGTGATACACTCTGCTACAGGTGATACACTCAACTACAGGTGATACACTCTGCTACAGGTGATACACTCTGCTACAGGTGATACACTCTGTAACAGGTGATACACTCTGCTACAGGTGATACACTCTGTAACAGGTGATACACTCTGTAACAGGTGATACACTCTGCTACAGGTGATACACTCTGTAACAGGTGATACACTCTGCTACAGGTGATACACTCTGCTACAGGTGATACACGGTGATACACTCTGCTACAGGTGATACACTCTGTTATCAATCAATCAATGTTTATTTATATAGCCCAATATCACAAATGTTACATTTGTCTCAGTGGACTTCACAGTTTGTACAGAATATCAGTATGACAATACGACACCCTCTGTCCTTAGACCCTCTGTCCTTAGACCCTCTGTCCTCAGACCCTCTGTCCTTAGACCCTCTGTCCTTAGACCCTCTGTCCTTAGACCAGGCATGAAAACGGGTCAGGGGTGAAAAAGGTGAGAAGGATATTATCCCTCTAGGGGGGTCCGGGGGCATGCTCCCCCGGAAGAAAATTTTGAATATTCCATATTTTAAAGCATCAATCTGATGCATTTTGAGATGCATTTTTTTGCCAACCTGGGGAGCTGGAGAAACTTAACTTCAGCCATGAGTCAAAAATATTATGGCCTCCTTACTAAGTATTATCAGGGATGCAAACTCATCAGGTATGGAAAAGGTGACAAGGACCCGAGCCCCCGACCCCACGGAATATCGGCTTTAAAATGAGGAATAACAGGATTTTAGCAGTCAAAACAACTAAAGCAGCAGTGGTAATAATAACAGAAACGCTAAAGAGTCACATCTAATAGAAATATATAAAAGCATTTATTTTAATTGTGTAGCAGTCATTTTATAATTTTGGCAGCACTGTTGAGCATTTTGAAAATCTATTGTCATGCCTCTGTGCAAGGCTTAGTCTTTCTATCTTTATGGCATCTGGTGTAAAGTAACTAAATTCATAAACTCAAGTACTATACTTGGGTACAATTTTGAGATACTTGTACTTTATTTAAGTATTTCAATGTTTTGCGACTTTGTTCTTCTTCTCCTCTACAGTTCAGAGGTAAATGGTGTACTTTGACTCCACTACATGTATTAATACCTTTAGTTACTTCACAGATGTGGATGAATGATGTGAAATCTAATCAAGTGTTAAATCAGACTTTAGTTCCACCTGGAGTAAATTCACAAGCTACCCTGCAGTCTACAAAGCCATTCAGACTAGCTGCACCTTCACCAGCTTTGAGAACACTTTCATGATCAATCATTATAAAACATATCATATATATTATTCTGAAATGGACCAATCTGCACAAAGACTACTTTTACTGTCGCTACTTTCACTAGATTTTGATGAGAATACTTTTCTACTTTTACTTGAGGAACATTTTGAATGCAGTACTTTTACTAACAGAGTATTCCTACACTCTGGTACTTCTACTCAAGTACAAGACCTGAGTACTTCTACTTTTACTCAAGTACAATATCTATACTTATACCACCTCCGTTTATAGCCTATGAAAAAAAAACTATTAGAAAACTAAGGCTAAAGCTAACGTTAGCAGAGAGTGACAATGTATGCTAGTTAGCTAGCTCAACGATAATATTGCGACAGAAACACTTTTCAGTTCACATCACGCTCTGCCGCTCCGACAGGGAGCTCTGCTCTGAACACCTGAACGGCCCGTTCTAACAGCTGTTCACCAGCGGTCCAGTCTGTGCCACAGTGACTCCGGACCGCACAGTTAATATTAACGAACGCACCGTCGGTATTGTAGCTGCTGAAGCTAGACCCTCATCGCGGAGCAGCAGAGCCGACAGGCAGGAAGACTCGAGCACACAGCTCGCGCTGCATTATAATATATAAAAAAAGAACACCATGCGTGTCATGATGGCACATAACAGCTCGCGGCCGCAGATTACTCCGGGTCCCAGACCCCCCCATACCCCAAAAATATTTTTATTGCAGATCTACATGAATCACACAAACGACCTATTTTGGATTCAAAACGGCGAATTTCGCTGAAAGGTGAGTGATTTTCATGCCTGCCTTAGACCCTCTGTACTCAGACCCTCTGTGCTTAGACCCTCTGTCCTTAGACCCTCTGTCCTTAGACCCTCACATCGTACAAGGAAACACTTCCAGAGAAAACCCACAGTTTTAAAGGGAACATGGGAGAAACCTCAGGGAGAGCAACAGAGGAGGGATCCCTCTCCCAGGACGGACAGACGTGCAATAGATGCCGTGTGTAAATTGAAAAGATAATACATTTGCAACATAGGTAGACCAAATGTTTGGAAATGCATGTGTGTATAATAGGAAGATGAATCCACGAGGATATCCATCCAGGACCTATGATCCAGGACCACAGCCACGACTCAAGATCCAGGGCTCGCGATGCAGGACACAGGACCGCAGGATCATCCATGACTCCGGATCCCGGCGTATATAGACACCAAAAAGAAAGACATTTGGGGAAGCTGGGTTAATCGGAACATGGGAGTACACAGGTATAGACAGAGAGAAGGAAGAAGTAAGATGTCCCCCGACAAACTAAGCCTATATCAGCAAAACTAGGGGCTGAATCTAATCAGCCCTAACTATAAGCTTTATCAAAAAGGAAGGTCTTAAGCGCACTCTTAAAAACGGATAGGGTGTCTGCCGCCCGAACACAAACTGGAAGCTGATTCCACAAATGTGGAGCTTGATAAGAAAAGGCTCTGGCTCCCATTGTACTTTTAGAGACTCTAGGAACAACCAACAACCCTGCATTCTTGGAACGCAATGCCCTAGTAGGACAGTAGGGTATAATGAGTTCTTTAAGGTAAGATGGCGCCTGCCCATTAAGGGCTTTGTAGGCGAGAAGAAGAATTTTAAATTCTATCCTGTGTTCTATAGGGAGCCAGTGTAAGGCAGCCAGAACAGGAGTAATGTGGTCCCTTTTCCTAACTCTGGTTAGTACACGAGCTGCAGCATTTTGAATCAGCTGAAGCGACTTGACTGACTTCTTGGTACACCCTGATAATAAGGAGTTACAATAATCCAGCCTTGAAGTAACAAATGCATGGACTAGTTTCTCTGCATCGTTTTGAGGCAAGATATGCCAGATTTTTGCAATGTTACGTAGATGGAAGTAGGCGGTCCTTGAAATTGATTTTATGTGGGCGTTAAAGGATAAATCCTGATCAAATATAACACCAAGATTCCTTACAGTCTCACTGGAGGCCAAATTAATGCCATCCATAGTTAGTATATCTTTAGATAATTTGTTTCGTAGATTCTTCGGGCCAAGTACAATAACTTCAGTTTTGGTCGTGTTTAACATCAAAAAGTTTAAGGTCATCCACGTTTTTAAGTCTTTGAGGCAGTCTTGAATTTTATTTAGATGATTAATTTCATCAGGCTTGATTGATAGATATAGTTGAGTATCATCTGCATAACAATGAAAGTTTACAGAATGATTCCTTATAATATTGCCTAACGGAAGCATATATAATGTGAACAAAATAGGTCCGAGCACTGAGCCCTGTGGCACTCCATGGCTAACTTTGGTTTGCGTGGAAGAATCATCATTGACACGTACAAACTGAGAGCGTTCAGATAGATAGGACCTAAACCAGCCTAAAGCAGTTCCCTGTATGCCAACTAAGTGCTCTAGTCTTTGCAATAAGATATCATGATCGATAGTATCAAATGCAGCACTGAGATCGAGCAAAACAAGAAGAGAGACAAGTCCCTTGTCGGAGGCTATTAGAAGGTCATTTGTGACTTTAACCAGAGCTGTCTCTGTGCTATGATGTGTTCTAAAGCCAGACTGAAAATCTTCAAATAAATCATTGTTTTTTAAGTAATCACACAACTGTTTAGCGACTGCTTTCTCAAGAATCTTTGAGAGGAACGGAAGATTAGAAATAGGTCTATAATTGGCTAAAACCTCTGGATCGAGGTTGTGCTTTTTAAGAAGCGGTTTTATCACTGCTACTTTGAATGATTGTGGAACATAGCCTGATAATAAAGACATATTCATAATATTTAATAAAGAAGTGCTAATTAATGGAAAAACTTCCTTCAACAGCTTAGTTGGAATTGGGTCTAAGATACACGTTGATGGTTTAGAAGAGAGAATCATTGAATTTAATTGTTCAAGGTTAATGGCTGAAAAGCATTCTAGTTTACTATCTAGTGTAATATTAGAGCTTACGTTTCCGGGAGCTGTTGATAACACTATACTGGTCAAAGGCAAGAGGTCATTCATTTAGTTTCTAAGAGTAACAATTTTATGGTTAAAAAAGCACATCAAATCATTACTACTGAGTGCTATGGGAATAGAAGGCTCAATCGAGCTATGGCTCTCTGTCAGCCTGGCTACAGTGCTGAAAAGAAATCTGTGTTATTCTTATTCTCATCTATTAATGAAGAGTAGTAGGCTGCTCTCGCTTTACGCAGTGCTTTCTTATATTCATTGAGAGTAATATGCCAAATTAAACGAGATTCTTCAAGTTTAGTGGAACGCCATATCCTTTCAAGTTGTCTCGACTTTTGCTTTATTTAGCGGGTTTGGGCATTATGCCATGGAGCTAATCTATGTTGTTTTATTTTCTTCTTTTTCAAAGGAGCAACAGAGTCTCATTTTATTCGCAGCGCATCTGTAGCACTATCAACAACATGATCAATTTGGGGTGGTGTACATTTTGTATAAGTTTCCTCCCCTACATGCAGACATGCTATCGAGTTAAGTATTGGTGGAATCTCTTCCTTAAATGTGGCTATAGCACTAACAGATAGGTTTCTGCTGCAGGAGCTTTTGACTAATGCTTTGTAGTCTAGTAACAGTACTTCAAAGGTTACTAAGAAATGGTCTGATAAAGCAGGATTATGCGGTTCCACTAATAGTTGCTCAATTTCAATACCATAAGTGTTACAGGTGATACATCTGCTACAGGTACAGTCAGTGTGTGAAGGAGAGAATGAAGAGGCTCAGGAGAGTTTCAAAGCTTTAATGACATGGCAGCGTTTACAGGTTCATACATGAGAAGCCTTATGGGTAATACTCGGCTGGGGTCATTCCTATAGGTGTGTTTCTGAGTGTGCAGTAAGATGGCTTCCATACATGTCGATCAACAGCAGCACAAGTATCAAAGAGCGGGACCCTGAACGCAGCGCCACGAGAAGCAAAGCAAAGGTTCTACGATTACACAGCGTTCACAGGTTCTTATACATGTCGTCTCTCTGCAACCCAGGACATTAAAAAACATGAGGTGATTCAGGCGGAGCATGCAGGTTCTACATCACACACTCAGAACTCAACCAGAAGCCCTATTGGTCCAAGAAGGAGGCGCTCTCTGGAGACGCCCTCACAAAATTGAGGAAATAACTTCAGAAAAAGTACAAAAATAACAAAATAAAGTTAAAAAACAAAGAGAACGACGTGGGTCGCTGCGAACGCCTGAAGGAACCAGGTGATGGAACCAGGTGAAGGAACCACGTGAAAGAACCAGGTGAAGGAACCAGATGAAGGAACCAGATGAAGGAACCAGGTGAAAGAACCAGGTGAAGGAACCAGATGAAGGAACCAGGTGAAGGAACCACGTGAAGGAACCACGTGAAAGAACCAGGTGAAGGAACCAGGTGAAAGAAAAAGGTGAAGGAACCAGGTGAAGGAACCAGGTGAAAGAACCAGGTGAAGGAACCACGTGAAAGAACCAGGTGAAGGAACCAGGTGAAGGAACCAGGTGAAAGAACCAGGTGAAGGAACCAGGTGAAGGAACCACGTGAAAGAACCACGTGAAAGAACCAGGTGAAGGAACCAGGTGAAGGAACCAGGTGAAAGAACCAGGTGAAGGAACCAGGTGAAGGAACCAGGTGAAAGAACCAGGTGAAGGAACCAGGTGAAGGAACCAGGTGAAAGAACCAGGTGAAGGAACCAGGTGAAGGAACCAGGTGAAAGAACCAGGTGAAGGAACCAGGTGAAGGAACCAGGTGAAAGAACCAGGTGAAGGAACCAGGTGAAGGAACCAGGTGAAGGAACCAGGTGAAAGAACCAGGTGAAGGAACCAGGTGAAAGAACCAGGTGAAGGAACCAGGTGAAGGAACCAGGTGAAAGAACCAGGTGAAGGAACCAGGTGAAGGAACCAGGTGAAAGAACCAGGTGAAGGAACCAGGTGAAAGAACCAGGTGAAGGAACCAGGTGAAGGAACCAGGTGAAAGAACCAGGTGAAGGAACCAGGTGAAGGAACCACGTGAAGGAACCAGGTGAAGGAACCAGGTGAAGGAACCAGGTGAAGGAACCAGTTGAAGGAACCAGGTGAAGGAACCACGTGAAGGAACCAGGTGAAGGAACCAGGTGAAGGAACCAGGTGAAGGAACCAGTTGAAGGAACCACGTGAAGGAACCAGGTGAAGGAACTTCCCCTTCTGGTTTCTCTCCGATGTTTTGTTAGAAGAAGGTCGATGTTAAAACCCAGCAGACGACCACGAGAAGAAATCAAATCTAAAATATATAAAAAACGAAACTGCATTGAGAATAAACACACAGACTTCCTCACGGCGCTCTTTGGTGAAACTCTTCCAGCCGTCGCCCTCAAACATCAGCTGCTCCGCTTCCTGTTCAAACATCAGCTGCTCCGCTTCCTGTTCAAACATCAGCTGCTCCGCTTCCTGTTCAAACATCAGCTGCTCCGCTTCCTGTTCAAACTGAATTTTCATAAATCGTTTTTTTTTTAATCACAGAGATAAACAGCTGTGAAGTTCGCCCCAAAGTGAATTCATCTGGTCTTTCTAAGTTTTATTGAAATGGTTTTCACAGTTTAGTCGGATGTGGCTAACGTGTGCGGCGAGTGGTGAGTAATGAGCCGGTGTTATGGCTGGGAAGGCAGAGGAAGTGGGAGGGTGAGCGGCTGGCTGACTTCACAGAGCTCTTAGCAGCTCTCTGCGGGAGACCTCCGTGAAGTCCTCTCTAACGCGAGTTTCACCACAGTGTCTCCTCTCTACTGCTTCTTCTTGCTGAACAGGCTGAAGCGCTTCTCCTTGTCCTTCTCTCTCTTCCCGGGACTCGACTCGTTGGGCAGCGTCTGAGCGCGACCCGACACCGGTGTTCCCGGGACGCTGCCGGGAGGCTCGGAGCGGTCGGAACGGTCGGAGCGCTCGGAGCCGGCGTTCAGGACCGCCGCGATCCAGGAACTCATCTCCTCCTGAGGGGGAGGCACCACAGGTTAGAGAGACACACACGCACACACACACACACACACACACACACACATCACACACACACACACATCACACACACACACACATCTCACACACACACACACACACACATCTCACACACACACACACACACACATCTCACACACACACATCACACACACACACACACACATCACACACACACACACACACATCACACACACATCACACATACACACACATCACACACACACACACACACACACATCTCACACACACATCACACACACATCTCACACATCACACACATCACACATCTCACACATCACACACATCACACACACACACACACACACACACACACACACACACACACATCGCACACACACACACATCACACATCACACATCTCACACATCACACACATCACACACACATCACACATCACACATCACACTCACATCTCACACACACACACACACACACACACACACACACACACACACACACACACACACACACACACACACACACACACACATCACACACACATCTCACACATCACACATCACACTCACATCTCACACACACACACACACACACACACACACACACACACACATCACACACACACACACACACACACACACACACACACACACACACACACATCACACATCTCACACATCCACTCCACAGAAACTGCCCTCCTTGACACAGAGCTGTTTCTGTGTCCCTGAAGGCATCTCCCTCGTGCCTGGGATTGAAATAAAAAGACTCACTTCATCTTTGGCTTGGAACAGATACTCGTTTCCATCAGCAGCTCTAAACAAAGAGAAATATGATATTACACAGGACTCTTTAAAGTAGAGACACTACATACTGATATACACCTGAACATCAGCAGGAGAGGACTCTTTAAAGTAGAGACACTACATACTGATATACACCTGAACATCAGCAGGAGAGGACTCTTTAAAGTAGAGACACTACATACTGATATACACCTGAACATCAGCAGGAGAGGACTCTTTAAAGTAGAGACACTACATACTGATATACACCTGAACATCAGCAGGAGAGGACTCTTTAAAGTAGAGACACTACATACTGATATACACCTGAACATCAGCAGGAGAGGACTCTTTAAAGTAGAGACACTACTTGCTGATATACACCTGAACATCAGCAGGAGAGGACTCTTTAAAGTAGTGACACTACATACTGATATACACCTGAACATCAGCAGGAGAGGACTCTTTAAAGTAGAGACACTACATACTGATATACACCTGAACATCAGCAGGAGAGGACTCTTTAAAGTAGAGACACTACATACTGATATACACCTGAACACCAGCAGGAGAGGACTCTTTAAAGTAGAGACACTACATACTGATATACACCTGAACATCAGCAGGAGAGGACTCTTTAAAGTAGAGACACTACATGCTGATATACACCTGAACATCAGCAGGAGAGGACTCTTTAAAGTAGAGACACTACATACTGATATACACCTGAACATCAGCAGGAGAGGACTCTTTAAAGTAGAGACACTACATACTGATATACACCTGAACATCAGCAGGAGAGGACTCTTTAAAGTAGAGACACTACATACTGATATACACCTGAACATCAGCAGGAGAGGACTCTTTAAAGTAGAGACACTACATACTGATATACACCTGAACATCAGCAGGAGAGGACTCTTTAAAGTAGAGACACTACATACTGATATACACCTGAACATCAGCAGGAGAGGACTCTTTAAAGTAGAGACACTACATACTGATATACACCTGAACATCAGCAGGAGAGGACTCTTTAAAGTAGAGACACTACATACTGATATACACCTGAACATCAGCAGGAGAGGACTCTTTAAAGTAGAGACACTACATACTGATATACACCTGAACATCAGCAGGAGAGGACTCTTTAAAGTAGAGACACTACATACTGATATACACATCAGCAGGAGAGGACTCTTTAAAGTAGAGACACTACATACTGATATACACCTGAACATCAGCAGGAGAGGACTCTTTAAAGTAGAGACACTACATACTGATATACACCTGAACATCAGCAGGAGAGGACTCTTTAAAGTAGAGACACTACATACTGATATACACCTGAACATCAGCAGGAGAGGACTCTTTAAAGTAGAGACACTACATACTGATATGCACCTGAACATCAGCAGGAGAGGACTCTTTAAAGTAGAGACACTACATACTGATATACACCTGAACATCAGCAGGAGAGGACTCTTTAAAGTAGAGACACTACATACTGATATACACCTGAACATCAGCAGGAGAGGACTCTTTAAATTAGAGACACTACATACTGATATACACCTGAACATCAGCAGGAGAGGACTCTTTAAAGTAGAGACACTACATACTGATATACACCTGAACATCAGCAGGAGAGAACTCTTTAAAGTAGAGACACTACATACTGATATACACCTGAACATCAGCAGGAGAGGACTCTTTAAAGTAGAGACACTACATACTGATATACACCTGAACATCAGCAGGAGAGGACTCTTTAAAGTAGAGACACTACATACTGATATACACCTGAACATCAGCAGGAGAGAACTCTTTAAAGTAGAGACACTACATACTGATATACACCTGAACATCAGCAGGAGAGGACTCTTTAAAGTAGAGACACTACATACTGATATACACCTGAACATCAGCAGGAGAGGACTCTTTAAAGTAGAGACACTACATACTGATATACACCTGAACATCAGCAGGAGAGGACTCTTTAAAGTAGAGACACTACATACTGATATACACCTGAACATCAGCAGGAGAGGACTCTTTAAAGTAGAGACACTACATACTGATATACACCTGAACATCAGCAGGAGAGGACTCTTTAAAGTAGAGACACTACATACTGATATACACCTGAACATCAGCAGGAGAGGACTCTTTAAAGTAGAGACACTACATACTGATATACACCTGAACATCAGCAGGAGAGGACTCTTTAAAGTAGAGACACTACATACTGATATACACCTGAACATCAGCAGGAGAGGACTCTTTAAAGTAGAGACACTACATACTGATATACACCTGAACATCAGCAGGAGAGGACTCTTTAAAGTAGAGACACTACATACTGATATACACCTGAACATCAGCAGGAGAGGACTCTTTAAAGTAGAGACACTACATACTGATATACACCTGAACATCAGCAGGAGAGGACTCTTTAAAGTAGAGACACTACATACTGATATACACCTGAACATCAGCAGGAGAGGACTCTTTAAAGTAGAGACACTACATACTGATATACACCTGAACATCAGCAGGAGAGGACTCTTTAAAGTAGAGACACTACATACTGATATACACCTGAACATCAGCAGGAGAGGACTCTTTAAAGTAGAGACACTACATACTGATATACACCTGAACATCAGCAGGAGAGGACTCTTTAAAGTAGAGACACTACATACTGATATACACCTGAACATCAGCAGGAGAGGACTCTTTAAAGTAGAGACACTACATACTGATATACACCTGAACATCAGCAGGAGAGGACTCTTTAAAGTAGAGACACTACATACTGATATACACCTGAACATCAGCAGGAGAGGACTCTTTAAAGTAGAGACACTACATACTGATATACACCTGAACATCAGCAGGAGAGGACTCTTTAAAGTAGAGACACTACATACTGATATACACCTGTCCTGAACATGATAATAAATAAAGTTCCCTCACCGTAGTTTGAACACGTGCTTCTTCTTCTTGTATCCCGAGGCCACGTCACAGACGGCGTCCTGCAGGCGCAGCGATGTTTCTCCGTGATACGAGAGGCCAGTCGCCGCCGCCTTCCCGTCTTTATAGAAACTCACTTCCTGTTTGTTGACCACGCAGTACACGTTGTGCCACGACCTGCCAATCAAAGTCAAAGTCAACTTTATGGTCAATCTTTCAGTTTGTGTGTACAGAGAGTTCGAAATACCGTTTCCCACAATCCAGAGGAATACAAAATACAAATGTATATATCCTACTTATACTCAATACACATTTATACATGTGCACACATTAAGACAAGCTCAACAATCAATACATACAAAATAACAGTCACTTCAACATCTCAGGGAAATGAACATTAGTGCAGAGGATTAGTAATACATTCCTCACACACGTAATGTATATATAATATCCTGCTTTATACTTTGTTTCTGTACATTTCTATTTTCCACATGTATATTTGAGATGTTCACATTTTGGATTGTTTATTTCTAGTCTTTTAAATTCTCTAATGTTCCATGCCTCTTCTTTTTATGCTGCTGCAACGCAAACATTTCCCACATTGGGATCAATAAAGTACTTCTTATTTGATCTTATCTTATTCAACACTCTGGAACTTTATCGACAACCAAAGCTAACACAGCTAGCCAGACGTCTCATATTGCTTAAGTGGAAATAAACATTTCCTGCAACTTTAAGCTGTGGATTAAAGATCTTACACATCATTTGGCATTAGAGAAAATTGGAAATTTGTTGGAGGCCTTCTTGTTAGGCCCCTCCCACTCGCGTGTGTGTCTGTGGCCCTTTCTCATTTCTCTAACTCCCCTCCTCGACTCCTATCCTCGAGACTTAGTCCCTCCCACAGGAGATGCGAACGGAGGACTCGAGGAGGGGAACCGAGGAGAGAGGAGCCGAGGAGGGGAACCGAGGAGAGAGGAGGGGAAGCAGCAGGCGGTTAGAGAAAGGAGAACTCCTCTCCTCTGAGCGGTCATTTTAAAGAGACGTCCATTAATGATGACAGGAGGCACAGCAGCCCTCTGTCTGATGGACAGATGAGTTCATGACCACTTTGATTCATTCACAGTGCGGAATAATGAGACAATAACAGGCTACAGATGAGGACACACACACACACACACACACACACACACACACACACACACACACACACACACACACACACACACACACACACACACACACACACACACACACACACACACACACACACACACACACACACACACACACACACACACACACACACACACACACACACACCTACAGCTAACAGCCTAACACCCGTTGTGTATTTTATTTTGTGAAGCACTAAATGGTCTTAGAAACATCTGGACTCTTTGTTTGTAGATATCTACTAAACTACAGCAAAGAGAGTAGGCCTGTTCTACTGAGTGATATATATTATACACACTGCTCTGCTTTCTGCACGGACCTCTCAGCTGTTCTCTCTGGAAACATCGCGTCACGATGAGAGCAGTTAATAAAGTAATATCCAGGGGATGCATGCAGAGCTGTGATTGGCTGAGATCAGTCCGGCCGTGCGCCACGACTCTTTGAAACATCTCTGTTCCCGGAAATGCATCCACGAAGGAGCCGTGGAGGACCGTGGAGGACCCATCAGTGTCTCCTCGGTTAGAGCTCCTCCAGAGAGCCTCCTCTCTCCTCTCTCCTCACTCCTCTCTCCTCGGTTAGAGCTCCTCCAGAGAGCCTCCTCTCTCCTCTCTCCTCACTCCTCTCTCCTCTCTCCTCAGTTAGAGCTCCTCCAGAGAGCCTCCTCTCTCCTCTCTCCTCGGTTAGAGCTCCTCCAGAGAGCCTCCTCTCTCCTCTCTCCTTGGTTATAGCTCCTCCAGAGAGCCTCCTCTCTCCTCGCTTAGAGCTCCTCCAGAGAGCCTCCTCTCTCCTCTCTCCTCGGTTAGAGCTCCTCCAGAGAGCCTCCTCTCTCCTCTCTCCTCAGTTATAGCTCCTCCAGAGAGCCTCCTCTCTCCTCGGTTAGAGCTCCTCCAGAGAGCCTCCTCTCCTCTCTCCTCACTCCTCTCTCCTCTCTCCTCGGTTAGAGCTCCTCCAGAGAGCCTCCTCTCTCCTCTCTCCTCGCTTAGAGCCTCCTCTCTCCTCTCTCCTCACTCCTCTCTCCTCTCTCCTCGGTTAGAGCTCCTCCAGAGAGCCTCCTCTCTCCTCTCTCCTCGGTTAGAGCTCCTCCAGAGAGCCTCCTCTCTCCTCTCTCCTTGGTTATAGCTCCTCCAGAGAGCCTCCTCTCTCCTCGCTTAGAGCTCCTCCAGAGAGCCTCCTCTCTCCTCTCTCCTCGGTTAGAGCTCCTCCAGAGAGCCTCCTCTCTCCTCTCTCCTCAGTTATAGCTCCTCCAGAGAGCCTCCTCTCTCCTCGGTTAGAGCTCCTCCAGAGAGCCTCCTCTCCTCTCTCCTCACTCCTCTCTCCTCTCTCCTCGGTTAGAGCTCCTCCAGAGAGCCTCCTCTCTCCTCTCTCCTCGCTTAGAGCTCCTCCAGAGAGCCTCCTCTCTCCTCTCTCCTCACTCCTCTCTCCTCTCTCCTCGGTTAGAGCTCCTCCAGAGAGCCTCCTCTCTCCTCTCTCCTCGGTTAGAGCTCCTCCAGAGAGCCTCCTCTCTCCTCTCTCCTTGGTTATAGCTCCTCCAGAGAGCCTCCTCTCTCCTCGCTTAGAGCTCCTCCAGAGAGCCTCCTCTCTCCTCTCTCCTCGGTTAGAGCTCCTCCAGAGAGCCTCCTCTCTCCTCTCTCCTCAGTTATAGCTCCTCCAGAGAGCCTCCTCTCTCCTCGGTTAGAGCTCCTCCAGAGAGCCTCCTCTCCTCTCTCCTCGGTTAGAGCTCCTCCAGAGAGCCTCCTCTCTCCTCTCTCCTCGGTTAGAGCTCCTCCAGAGAGCCTCCTCTCTCCTCTCTTCTCGGTTAGAGCTCCTCCAGAGAGCCTCCTCTCTCCTCTCTCCTCGGTTAGAGCTCCTCCAGAGAGCCTCCTCTCTCCTCTCTTCTCGGTTAGAGCTCCTCCAGAGAGCCTCCTCTCTCCTCTCTCCTCGGTTAGAGCTCCTCCAGAGAGCCTCCTCTCTCCTCTCTTCTCGGTTAGAGCTCCTCCAGAGAGCCTCCTCTCTCCTCTCTCCTCGGTTAGAGCTCCTCCAGAGAGCCTCCTCTCTCCTCTCCCCTCTCTACTCGGTTAGAGCTCCTCCAGAGAGCCTCCTCTCTCCTCTCTCCTCGGTTAGAGCTCCTCCAGAGAGCCTCCTCTCTCCTCTCTCCTCGGTTAGAGCTCCTCCAGAGAGCAAGTGCATTTAGAGAAATGAGATGTCCTTCAACATGGCGCGCTGAAATTAATTTCCGGGTCACTACCGGAGGACCGAGGAGTCGAGGAGTCGAGGAGGGGGATTTGATGAAATGAGAAAGGGCCACTGTTTACCTGTTGGAGGCCTTCTTGTTAGGCCCCTCCCACTCGTGTGTGTGTCAGTATTTACCTGTTGGAGGCCTTCTTGTTAGGCCCCTCCCACTCGTGTGTGTGTCAGTATTTACCTGTTAGAGGCCTTCTTGTTAGGCCCCTCCCACTCGTGTGTGTGTCTGTTTACCTGTTGGAGGCCTTCTTGTTAGGCCCCTCCCACTCGTGTGTCTGTCTGTGTTTACCTGTTGGAGGCCTTCTTGTTAGGCCCCTCCCACTCGTGTGTGTGTCTATGGCCCGTTCTCATTTCAGCAAATCCCCCTCCTCGACTCCTCGACTCCTCGGTCCTCCGGTCGTGACCCGGAAATGAATTTCAGCGCGCCATGTTGAAGGACATCTCATTTCTCTAAATGCACTTCGAGGACCGAGCATCGAGCATCGAGGAGGCTCTCTGGAGGAGCTCTAACCGAGGAGACACTGATGGGTCCTCCACGGTCCTCCACGGCTCCTTCGTGGATGCATTTCCGGCAACAGAGATGTTTCAAAGAGGCGTGACGCACGGCCGGACTGATCTCAGCCAATCACAGCTCTGCATGCATCCCCTGGATATTATTTTATTAACTGCTCTCATCAGACGCGATGTTTCCAGAGAGAACAGCTGAGAGGTCCGTGCAGAAAGCAGAGCAGTGTGTATAATATATATCACTCAGTAGAACAGGCCTACTCTCTTTGCTGTAGTTTAGTAGATATCTACAAACAAAGAGTCCAGATGTTTCTAAAACCATTTCGTGCTTCACAAAATAAAATACACAACGGCTGTTAGGCTGTTAGCTGTAGGTGTGTGCGTGTGTGTGGTACAGTGTGTAGGTGTGTGTGTGTGTGTGTGTGTGTGTATGTGCGTGTGTGTGTGTGGTACAGTGTGTGCGTAGATGCAGCGGACAGACAGGTCTCAGTTGGTTTGGTGTCCTCTGCTTACTTTTAATACTTGTAAATAAAACTTTTGGTCCGTCATTTATTTTCCTCATTGTAGCGACCAGAGAGGGGGGGGGGGGATATATCCAGTCGCTGATAGTGTTACGTTATTATGAGAGTGCTCTGTTTGATTCTGAAATTGTATATATATGTATATAAATATATACATATATGTGTGTGTGTGTGTATGTGTGTGTGTGTGTGTGTCCTCATCTGTAGCCTGTTATTGTCTCATGACACCGCACTGTGAATGAATCAAAGTGGTCATGAACACATCTGTCCATCAGACAGAGGGCTGCTGTGCCTCCTGTCATCATTAATGGACGTCTCTTTAAAATGACCGCTCAGAGGAGAGGAGTTCTCATTTCTCTAACCGCCTGCTGCTTCCCCTCCTCTCTCCTCGGTTCCCCTCCTCGGCTCCTCGGCTCACATCTCCTGTGGGCGGGACTAAGTATCGAGGATAGGAGTCGAGGAGGGGAGTCGAGGAGGGGAGTTAGAGAAATGAGAAAGGGCCTATGTTTACCTGTTGGAGGCCTTCTTGTTAGGCCCCTCCCACTCGTGTTTCCGGTGCAGGTTCCCCTCCAGCAGGGTCCCGGCGTCGGGGGTGTGGGGGGGCAGCGTGGAGGCCTGGCTGCTCTTCTTCCTGGAGGGGGGGGGTGAGCTGCCGGGGCTCGGGTCCTTAGAGCCGCCGTCACCATTCACCATGGGGGGGGCGACCACCCCCTCCTGACACACACACACACACACACACACACACACACACAGTCATTATGAGGGTCTTAGACCAGAGGTCATGACGGCAGATGCGCGTCACTACAACTCGCATGACTGATATAGGATCAATTTAATCGACGTGCAAAACACACACAACGCACTTTTGACCTCCGCAACATATATGAAAAATCACCAAAAAAATGTGCAGGCCACGCCTACTTCCGTTTTTAACGTAAACTCCCCCCACTTTTTTTTAAACGAACGAAAATCGCTACGTAAATCTAAAGTGCGGGGACGAAACAAAAAGCCTTCTGGAGGTGTATAAAAAAACGTACAGGAAGTCGGCCATTTTGAATTTGGCGCTATTAATCACGTTTTCCCTCTCCGTACTTCAGAGATCTCCGAGAGATTTTATCCGATCGACTCCAAGTTCGGCGGGTAGCGGCTAACCCCCTAACCCTAACAATATATATATATTATGTGAAGAGCTGTAACACCAATATTTAGGAACAATTCAAATGTATTTTATCAAAACAACACACGTTTAATTCCAGAATAAATGAAGATAATAAATAAAGGTAATAAATAAAGGTAATAAATAAAGGTGTGGTACTGACCGGGGGGGATTCTGGGTCGGAGGGCAGTCCGTTCTGAGTGACGCTGCAGAGACACAAACACTTCCTGTTACTGAACCCCTTTACTCTGGAAACAGGAAGTACACATGGTGTTTTATTTTTGAAAACCTCTGCTGCTGAGCTTCCTCCTGCTGAGGCTCGGGGGAGGGGGAGGGGGGGGGTCTCCTCCTCTGAAGCTCCTCCTCCTGCAGCCGGCGCACCTCCAGCAGCTCCATCTGGGGGGGGGGATATATATTAATGTTATTATATGGAGGGGGGGGACATGTGAGGATCAGCTGTAATGCACACTGCAGGGAGAGTACAATAAAGACTTCATTAAAACATTTCAACAAATACATCCATTTTTCTGTTGAATCATATTTTTAAATATAATTCTTTCTCTACATTTTTGATCCAGACAATGTCCAGAACAGGACAGAGGAGGTGTTTCAGTGCAGGGGCTGTTGCTATAGATACACTGAACAAAAATATAAACGCAACACTTTTGTTTTTGCTCCCATTTCTCATGAGATGAACTCAAAGATCTAAAACATTTTCTATAAACACAAAATAACCATTTCTCTCAAATATTGTTCACAAATCTGAAAGAATGTGTGATAGTGAGCACTTCTCCTTTGCCGAGATAATCCATCCCACCTCACAGGCGTGGCATATCAAGATGCTGATTAGACAGCATGATTATTGCACAGGTGAGCCTTAGGCTGGCCACAATAAAAGGCCACTCTGAAACGTGCACTTTTGCTTTATTGGGGGGGTCTGGGGGGGTCCGAAAACCAGTCAGTATCTGGTGTGAGGGGTAGGGGTAGGGGTAGGGTTAGGGTTAGGGGTAGGGTTAGGGGTAGGGTTAGGGCAATGTTGTGAATCGAGTGGCCCATGGTGGTGGTGGGGTTATGGTATGGGCAGGCGTATGTTATGGACGACGAACACAGGCCACTCGATTCACAACATTACCCTACCCCTAACCCTACCCCTAACCCTACCCCTACCCCTAACCCTAACCCCTCACACCAGATACTGACTGGTTTTCGGACCCCCCCAGACCCCCCCAATAAAGCAAAAGTGCACGTTTCAGAGTGGCCTTTTATTGTTGCCAGCCTAAGGCACACCTGTGCAATAATCATGCTGTCTAATCAGCATCTTGATATGCCACACCTGTGAGGTGGGATGGATTATCTCGGCAAAGGAGAAGTGCTCACTATCACACATTCTTTCAGATTTGAGAACAATATTTGAGAGAAATGGTTATTTTGTGGATATAGAAAATGTTTTAGATCTTTGAGTTCATCTCATGAGAAATGGGAGCAAAAACAAAAGTGTTGCGTTTATATTTTTGTTCAGTGTATATATAGTGTAGTACTATATACAGTATGTAAGGTGTGTTCTGACCGTGGTGAGCCTCTCCAGGGCGGAGAACCTCTCCTCCCAGGTGGCAGCAGACTTCTCGAAGGCTTCGTGGCGCTTGATGAGCTTCTCCACCTCGTCCACGCTGTAGCCCACCTCCCTGGAGGACAGGTAGGGCTCCTGGCCCAGCAGCCAGGCCTCGGCCACGCCCGCGTCCCGGGAGAACTGGTGCACCTCGAGCACTGAGGGGGGGACAGGGGTTAGTGTCACGATTCTCATGTCATGTCACGTTTTTTATGTCTAGGTCTGGGTGTTTTGCTGTTCTCCCTGTCATGTTTTCCTCCTTGTTTCTTGTCTGGTCCTTCTTCCTGTGTCTTCCTCCCTGTCGTTAGTTTCCCTGGTGTGTCTAGTTGTCTGATTGTGTTCACCTGTTGCCCTTGTGTTTCTCCTCCCCTGCCCGGCTGTTTCTCGTCTTGTGATTACCCCTCCCTGTATTTAGTCTTGTCTCTTCCTGTGTTCAGTGTTGGTTTGTCTTTTGTTGGTGACGGAGTTCACCGTGGAGTGTTTTGTTTGTCCATGTGATATATTAGCCCTTGAAATAAAGGTATTATCAGTATTATCTGCGTTTGGGTCCTACCTGCTTCACTCCTCGTATCAGAACGAACCAACCACATATGGACCCAGCGAATGATCCCTTTGAAGTGGAATTGTATTCCTTTACCTACTTGCTGGCTTGCAGCTATGGTGAATGGAGGGGAGCAACTAGTGCGGAGCAAAAGAGGGCTGCCCTGGCAGAGGCGTACCAGAGGGCAACAGAGAAACCAGGGTTAGTAAAGTTCTTACCTGGCTGGATTATGAACTTCCTCCAGACATGCGTTTCCCGGCCTGCTAGCCCCAGGCATGCTAACCCCCTGCCTGCCACAGTTTCCAACATAGCTTCTTTCGAAAACGGCTTTGATGGGTCTCGTCTGGCTTTTGGAGGTCCACGGAGCCTCCGAAAAGGCTCCTAAGAGAAGAAGACCCAGGTCCAGGCTACCAGCCCGAGCCCCTGTAGCCATGTTTCCGGCTCCAGCACCGGCCCCAGCAGCCCTGGTTCCGGCCCCAGCAGCCATGGTTCCATGCTCCAGTGCCGGCCCACACAGCCATGGTTCCGTGCTCCAGTACCATCCCACACAGCCATGGTTCCGTGCCCAGCAGCCATGATTCCGGTCCCAGTTCCGGCCCCAGCAGCCATGGTTCCGGCTTCAGTACCGGCCCCAGTAGCCATGGTCCCGACTCCAGTTTCGGCTCCAGTACTGGCTCTCCGGCCGACGCCAGCTCCCCGTGTCCTGTCGGCGTACCGGCCGACTCCAGCACCTCGTCTCCTGTTGGCTCTCCAGCCGACGCCAGCTCCCTGTGTCATGTCGGCGTACCGACCGACACAAGTTCCCTCTCAAGTTCCTTCTCGAGTCCCCTCTCAAGTTCCCTCTCGAGTCCCCTCTGAAGTCTCCTCTCAAGTTCCTTCTCGAGTCCCCTCTCGGGTTCCCTCTCTAGTCCCCTCTCGAGTTCCCTCTCAGACCCTCTCTCGAGTTTCCTCTCAATTTCCCTCTCAAGTCCCCTCTCAAGTCTCCTCTCGAGTTCCCTCTCAGGTCCCCTCTCGAGTCTCTTCTCGAGTCCCCTCTCAAGTCTCCTCTCAAGTTCCTTCTCGAGTCCCCTCTCAAGTCCCCTCTCTAGTCCCCTCTCTAGTCCCCTCTCGAGTCCCCTCTCAAGTCACCTCTCGAGTCTCCTCTCGAGTTCCCTCTCAGGTCCCCTCTCAAGTCTCCTCTCGAGTTCCCTCTCAAGTCTCCTCTCGAGTCCCCTCTCCAGTCACCTCTCGAGTTCCCTCTCAAGTTCCCTCTCGAGTCCCCTCTCGAGTCCCCTCTAAAGTTCCCTCTCGAGTCCCCTCTCAAGTCTCCTCTCGAGTCCCCTCTCAAGTCTCCTCTCAAGTCCCCTCTCAAGTCTCCTCTCAAGTTCCTTCTCGAGTCCCCTCTCAAGTTCCCTCTCTACTAGTCCCCTCTCGAGTTCCCTGTCAGACCCTCTCTCGAGTTCCCTCTCAAGTTCCCACTCAAGTCCCCTCTCAAGTCTCCTCTCGAGTTCCCTCTCAAGTCCCCT
>JAPTMU010000235.1:252202-254702 GCA_028583405.1 Pogonophryne albipinna | reverse complement strand
CCCGCCTGAGGAATGTTCTGATTATGGGAGACCTATGACACAAATGGAGGAGTCTCCACTGCCCGTCACCCTCCCTGTCAACGCCTTTGAGGATACTCTTCATTCATCCCCCAGCTCTCTCTACTCTCCGCTCACCCTTTCACCCTCGCCCACCCCCCTGGAGTTCGACCACATGAAGGCGACACGCAGGATTGGCAGCATGTCCTTTACCCCCGCCCCTCAACGACGCCCACCAAAATCACCGAAGCAGAGATGCGCACCATCTCCCCCGGCTTACAGTGTAGCCCTCACCCTGGCCTCCTATGAGAGGAGCAGGGTGGTGGGTCCTCCCTCCCCTTCAAAGCCTGATAGGGATGTGTGTTTACAAAACGCTGCAAACTGATATCTGCTGGGTCCAGGCTCAAGGGCGTATGGCACTCTTAACTCTTTCAAGGACATGCCGGGGCCCTCACTGCCTGTAGCTTTGCCGATATCTGTGTTGATAGGTAATAGATTAAGAGCGGTGAATCATCTTAGATACGGGAAGCGCTCAAACGTTTGTGTGAGTTTATCTAATTTAGCAGTGATTCCATGTCAGCCACAGCTTGTTACAAAAAACCTGACTGGTGGTGTGTTTAACAAACTTAAACTAGCTTTATTAAATGTCAGGTCTTTGGCAGGAAAAACATTTTTAATCAATGATTTTATCACTGAGCACAATCTCGATTTTATGTTTTTAACAGAAACTTGGATTGAACAATATAACAGTGCAGCTGTTCTTATCGAATCAACCCCTCCCAACTTTAGTTTTATGAGTCAGGAAAGAATGCATAAGAAAGGGGGTGGAGTTGCTATTCTGTTCAATGATTCCCTTCAATGCAGGAAGACATCTTATGGGAACTTTGCTTCTTTTGAATATGTGGCCCTTCAGCTGAAATGCTCCTCTCGAGCTCTGTTCCTAAATATCTAGAGACCACCCAAATACTGTGCAAGCTTTTTTGATGATTTTACCGAACTGCTGTCTATAGTGTGTATTGACTTTGACCGTCTAGTCATTGTTGGTGATTTTAACATCCATGTTGACAACCCCCAGGACAGAGGGGCAAAAGAACTGTTTTGTGTTCTTGATAGCTATGGACTGACTCAGCATGTGACGGAGCCCACGCACAATAAGGGGCACACTCTGGACTTAATTATCTCAAAGGGTCTGAATATCTCTACGGTTGTGGTGACTGATGTTGCACTCTCTGACCATTCCTGTGTTTTCTTTGAGAGCTCTATTTCTGTTCACAAAAATGTTCAGAAAGAGGTAACCACAAAGCGATATTTAACTGAAAACGCTAGGGAAATGTTTACTCAGAATTTTTCTTCCACACTTGCCCCTGCTAACATCTCAGTAAATGAGCTAGTAGATCATTTTAATTCAAAAATTTAAAATGTTATAGATGCCATTGCTCCAACTAAGGTAAAGGAAGTGTCTGTTAAGAAAATATCTCCATGGAGAAAGGCCATGACCGTGAGAACAGAAAAAAGAGAATGTCGAAAAGCTGAACGCAGGTGGCGAAAAACAAATCTCCAGGTTCACTTTGAAATCTATAAAGAGAGACTTGGCCTTTATAATTTGGAATTGAAAAACGCACGACAATCGTTCTTCTCTGACATCATTACCAAAAACAAAAACAACGCACGTGCCTTATTTGCTACCGTCGACAGACTAACTAACCCCCCAGTGTCAGTAGCCTCTGAATTTCTATCCACCAGGGCGTGCAATGATTTTGCCTTCTTCACTGACAAAATTCAGAAAATCAGACAAGCAGTCAGTGCCTCTGCATCAGGAAGAGCAAATGTGTTGTCTCTGTGTCCACTTAACATCAATTCAAACACCATGACACAATTCCATCAGATTAATGATAAAAACCTAGAGGACATTATTCAACTTCTGAAATCCTCCTCCTTCTGCCTTGATATTATTCCAACCGGATTTTTCAAAGATGTTTTGCCTTGCATGGCCTCAGATCTACTTCATATAGTAAACAAATCTCTTCACACAGGTATTTTTCCACAGGCCCTGAAAACTGCAGTCATTAAACCGCTCTTAAAAAAGAATAATCTAGATGCTTCAGTAATGAACAATTACAGGCCCATATCAAACCTCCCATTTCTAGGTAAAATCATTGAAAAAGTTGTTTTTCAACAGTTGAGTAATTTCTTGCATTTAAATAACTGTTTGGATGTGTTCCAGTCAGGCTTTCGTCCAAACCACAGCACTGAGACTGCTCTTGTAAAGGTCTTTAATGACATCCACTTAAACACAGACAGTGGCAGAACTTCAGTGTTAGTATTATTAGATCTCAGTGCTGCGTTTGACACTGTTGACCACAACATATTACTATACCGACTGGAAAACTGGGTGGGACTTTCGGAAACAGTTCTAAATTGGTTTGAATCCTACTTAAAGGACAGAAACAACTTTGTTTCTATAGGTAAATACACATCTGAGTTGACAAATATGACATGTGGG
>JAPTMU010000235.1:217359-229859 GCA_028583405.1 Pogonophryne albipinna | reverse complement strand
CTACTACTACTGCTACTACTACTGCTACTACTACTACTACTGCTACTACTACTACTGCTACTCCTACTACTACTACTACTACTACTACTACTACTGATACTACTACTACTACTACTACTACTACTACTACTACTGCTATTACTACTACTACTACTACTACTACTACTACTACTACTGATACTACTACTGCTACTACTACTACTACTACTACTACCAGTGACGTGCGGTGAGGTTCATGGCTGGTGAGTCAGATTTACAAATATTATATACTTTGACCTTAAAGGTGGGTTAGGTAAGTTTGAGAAACCGGCTCGAGATACACTTTTTGTTATATTCCATGGAATGCTCTTAACATCCCGATAGCAATGAATATCTGAAGTGCTTTGACAAAAAATACATAAAAAAATTCATCTGTGGAAGCCGTAATACTGTAGAAAGTACGACCAATCGATTGGATTGCCGTCCTGTCTGTCAGCCTTCCATCTCGTGCACGCACAAATGTATCTCGTGCCCTCATTGGGCGTGCCGTCATTGGGCGTGCCGTCATTGGGCGTGCCGTCATTGGGCGTGCATTGCAGCAGTACTTCAATGACTCGCCAGCAACAGGCGGCCACTTTCACCATGGCAGAGTTAGGTTCAACATCGTCTACTGGTGGCAAAAGAAATAATGTAACGGAGCAAATTAGGAACAAAAACAAAGTGGAAACTAGGAGAATTCAAACCAGAGTCAATATCGGAGTTGCTTTTCAACGATGGCGACAACTGATGCAACACACCTATGGGGGTTATTCCCTATCTTTATTCAAGAGGGTGGTATTTAAATTTGAGAGCATACTTGATGTATTTATTTCCCTCAAACCCTGTCCTCGCACTCAAACAGTGCCTGCTTGCACTTTGCTCTGCTTCTGCTCAAACTGTACGCTTGCACTCAGATATATTGCTGCTTACAGATTTTTTCTGCTCTCAGATTTATTCTCTGCGCGCTCGAAACTTTTGTGCAACAATCCTGTCAAAATCCCTCAACCAATCGGAGGCCAGGTGTCCTTGCGGGTGCGTTCGTTTTACTTATTACAGCGTCCCGTAAGGGCGGTTACTCTTTGGTTTGTCTTTGGTGCGATGACAGGGTTTGAGTGAAGGAAATCAATAAAGTATGCTCTCAAATGTAAATACCACGCTCTTGAATAAAGATAGGGAATAACCCCCATACACACAGAGTTGAAATCTGACGCCGTGGTCGCTCTTTTTCTCTTGGACAGGTTTTGTATGGTTTACAATTCCCCTGAACTATATAGCCAACCTAAGTCATGTGCGCGTTCATGTGTGTTGGAGGAGGTGCTCTGTAAGGAAGTCTGAAGGAAGGGGCGGATTCTTTTCGGCTGTGTACTTTCAAATTTTAGTGCACTCGAGCCGGTTTCTCAAAATTACCTACCCCCCCTTTAAAGGTGGCGGGGTAGGTAATTCTGGAGAAACCAGCTCGAGTGCGCTAGAATTTGAAAATACACAGCCCCTCCTCCAAGACACACGAACGCGCACATGACCAATGAGGGCACGAGATAAGTTTGTGCCCAGATGGAAGGCTGACAGGCAGGTTATTTTAGCCGGGCCGGCTAAAATGAGTGGTCGTGCTTTTTACAGTACTACGGCTTCCACAGATGAAATGTTTTTATGTATTTTTTGTCAAAGCACTTCAGATATTCATTGCTATCGGGATGTTAAGAGCATTCCATGGAATATAACAAAAAGTGTATATCATGCCGGTTTCTCAAACTTACCTACCCCACCTTTAATCGAAATATTCTGTTATTTTCAAAAGCTTTTTTAGTCTGATGCTTCGATTCATTTTAAACAGACCGTTCAACAAAAGGATAGCCTACCCAAAATCTAAATATTGGATTGTTCTCTCTTAGTAAGATCCAATTTTCATTACAAATGTGGTCTTACCTTGACTTGAAGATGAAGTCCATGCTATCCTTCTGGACAACAATCTTTATTACTGTTTTGTAAAAGTCCTCCTTATCTTCCTCTAGTTTCAAAAGTCTAGTTTGTTGTTTTCGTCTCTGCGTAGAATAACAGTAGCAACAAGAACCTGTGGGCTCACTTGCGCCCCCTTCAGTGCGGCAGAGGTTGTGGCTGCCTCCCCTGGTGCTTTTTTCATTGCCGTTGTATGATGAGACCAGCGAGCTTAAATATCATATATACGTGAAATAAGTTATTTAGAGACTATGGATGGTGAGGATAAATGTAATAAAGGGATCTACAAACATTACATTGGTGACATACAGTGAGATGGTGCAGGCATGCGCTTAGGGCCCGCTTTCCAGACAGTTTCTGTGACGCATTCTGAGGTGAGGCAGAGCTCATCTGTGCCTCACCTCACCACACAGTAACTGGAGCGCGCTCACAAAATAAGTGCCCGCGCTAAATTAGTGCCCGTGCTCCATCAAGTTACTGTGGGTTTACGAGAGGCAGAGCTCGTCCCTGCCTCACTTCTCAATCTGATCGCTCCCCGTAGTTGTAGCGGAGCTCGGCAAATTAGCCGATTTTTACTATAAAAAGCGATTGGAATCAAACAGAAATCACATTTACAACACAGATCAGTGGAGACATTTTATTATTATTATTATTTGTATTATTATTCTTTTGTTCCGTTTCATTGGAGAATGACAAGTGAGGCTCTGCCTCACCTGCCTCCCCTGACCGCACGTCGCTGACTACTACTCCTACTACTACTCCTTTTCCCCTCTCTCTCCAAGTGAGGTTCTTACCCTCATTACCTCTGCCCGCCCTACCACCTGTCCTCTGGACCCTATCCCCTCAAACCTCCTTCAGACTATCGCTCCTGATATTCTACCGTTTCTCACCCATTTCATCAACACTTCTCTAACTTCTGGTCACTTTCCAAACAGTCTCAAGGAGGCAAGAGTAAACCCTCTCCTAAAGAAACCCACTCTCAACCCGTCTGATGTTATAAACTACAGGCCTGTCTCTCTCCTCCCGTTCCTGTCTAAAACACTTGAACGCGCTGTCTTTAAACAACTCTCCTGTTATCTCCATCAGAACAACCTTCTGGTTTCAAGGCAGGTCACTCCACAGAAACTGCCCTCCTTGCTGTCACTGAGGAACTGCACACTGCTAAAGCAGCATCCCTCTCCTCTGTCATCATCCTGTTGGACCTGTCTGCTGCATTCGACACGGTGAACCATCAGATCCTCCTTCGCACTCTCCAAGAACTTGGAGTTTCAGGCTCTGCACTTTCCCTCCTCACCTCATACCTCAAAGACCGCACCTACAGGGTTACTTGGAGAGGGTCGGAGTCCGACCCTTGTCAATTAACTACAGGGGTCCCTCAGGGCTCTGTTCTTGGTCCCCTCCTCTTCTCCTTGTACACAAACTCGCTCGGATCAGTCATTAGCCCGCATGGTTTTTCATACCACTGCTACGCTGACGACACCCAATTAATTCTGTCCTTTCCCCGCTCAGAGACCCAGGTCGTCGCACGCATCTCTGCTTGTCTAGCTGACATCTCTCAGTGGACGTCTGCTCATCACCTCAAGCTCAACCTTGACAAGACTGAACTGCTTTTCCTTCCGGGAAAAGATTGTCCCACTCTTGACCTGACGATCAACATCGGCACCTCTGTTGTTTCCCCGACTCAGACTGCAAGGAATCTGGGTGTGACCCTAGATAACAACCTGTCCTTCACTGCAAACATCGCTGCTACAACCCGTTGCTGCAGATACACGCTTTACAACATCAGGAGGATACGTCCCCAGCTGACCCAGAAAGCCACGCAGGTTCTGGTCCAGGCTCTCGTCACCTCACGCCTAGACTACTGCAACTCCCTCCTGGCTGGTCTACCTGCATGTGCCATCCGACCTCTGCAGCTCATCCAGAATGCAGCGGCTCGTCTGGTCTTCAACCTTCCTAAATTCTCCCACACCACTCCTCTCCTCCGCTCCCTCCACTGGCTTCCGGTAACTGCTAGAATCCACTTCAAGACAATGGTACTTGCGTACCATGCTGCGAATGGATCTGGCCCTTCCTACATCCAGGACATGGTTAAACTGTACACCCCAGCGCGTGCACTACGCTCTGCATCAACCAAACAGCTCGCTGCACCCTCGCTGCCAAGGGGACCCAAGTTCCCATCAGCAGAAACACGTGGGTTTGCTATCCTGGCTCCAAGATGGTGGAATGAGCTCCCATTGACATCAGGACAGCAGAAAGCTTACACACCTTCCAGACTGAAAACTCATCTCTTTCGACTCCACTTCGAGCAATAGAACTATTAACAAAGCACTTATATACTAACTAAGGACTGGCTTACCTAAAGCCAGTTGAGTAGCACTTGAAATGTTTGGCTCTATGAAACCTGATGTACTTTATGATTCTGTTTTCTTCAAGGTTGTGTCTTCCTGGTCGAACGCACTTATTGTAAGTCGCTCTGGATAAAAGCCTCAGCTAAATGCAATGCTAATACTACAACTACCACTACTAGTTAAATTATCCACTTTGTTACAGTATATATATATATATATATATTATTTGAAAGATGTTGGGCCACAGGTACCTCTATTTGAGTGACAGCTCTGAGGGGAAACAGAGGGAATGACATGCAGAGCTATTCAACGACCTGTTGTGTAACCTCTCCACCCTTTAGCCCCCCTCACCTCCTCAGAAGCAAAGTGTTTCCGGGCCAGCAGCGACTTCCCGAGCTCGATGCAGGTCGTGAAGCTGTCGTTACGAGCATCGATCTCCGCCTTGATGCCCTGATGGTTATTCATCAGCAGCTCCACCGACGACACGTCTCTGGAACACACAGGAGAATGAGTCCTGAACCCTGACCTGAGTCAGCATTATGAGTCCTGAACCCTGACCTGAGTCAGCATTATGAGTCCTGAACCCTGAGTCAGCATCATGAGTCCTGAACCCTGACCTGAGTCAGCATTATGAGTCCTGAACCCTGACCTGAGTCAGCATCATGAGTCCTGAACCCTGACCTGAGTCAGCATTATGAGTCCTGAACCCTGAGTCAGCATCATGAGTCCTGAACCCTGACCTGAGTCAGCATTATGAGTCCTGAACCCTGACCTGAGTCAGCATTATGAGTCCTGACCCCTGACCTGAGTCAGCATTATGAGTCCTAAACCCTGACCTGAGTCAGCATTATGAGTCCTGAACCCTGACCTGAGTCAGCATTATGAGACCTGACCCCTGACCTGAGTCAGCATTATGAGACCTGACCCCTGACCTGAGTCAGCATTATGAGTCCTGACACCTGACCTGAGTCAGCATTATGAGTCCTGAACCCTGACCTGAGTCAGCATTATGAGTCCTGACACCTGACCTGAGTCAGCATTATGAGTCCTGACACCTGACCTGAGTCAGCATTATGAGACCTGACCCCTGACCTGAGTCAGCATTATGAGTCCTGACACCTGACCTGAGTCAGCATTATGAGTCCTGACCCCTGACCTGAGTCAGCATTATGAGTCCTGACCCCTGACCTGAGTCAGCATTATGAGTCCTGACCCCTGACCTGAGTCAGCATTATGAGACCTGACCCCTGACCTGAGTCAGCATTATGAGACCTGAACTCTGACCTGAGTCAGCACTATGAGTCCTGAACCCTGACCTGAGTCAGCATTATGAGTCCTGAACCCTGACCTGAGTCAGCATTATGAGTCCTGACCCCTGACCTGAGTCAGCATTATGAGTCCTGACCCCTGACCTGAGTCAGCATTATGAGTCCTGAACCCTGACCTGAGTCAGCATTATGAGTCCTGAACCCTGACCTGAGTCAGCATGATGAGTCCTGAACCCTGAGTCAGCATTATGAGTCCTGAACCCTGACCTGAGTCAGCATTATGAGTCCTGACCCCTGACCTGAGTCAGCATTATGAGTCCTGACCCCTGACCTGAGTCAGCATTATGAGTCCTGAACCCTGACCTGAGTCAGCATTATGAGTCCTGAACCCTGACCTGAGTCAGCATGATGAGTCTTGAACCCTGAGTCAGCATTATGAGTCCTGAACCCTGACCTGAGTCAGCATGATGAGTCCTGAACCCTGAGTCAGCATTATGAGTCCTGAACCCTGACCTGAGTCAGCATTATGAGTCCTGACCCCTGACCTGAGTCAGCATTATGAGTCCTGAACCCTGACCTGAGTCAGCATTATGAGTCCTGACCCCTGACCTGAGTCAGCATTATGAGTCCTGACCCCTGACCTGAGTCAGCATTATGAGTCCTGACCCCTGACCTGAGTCAGCATTATGAGTCCTGAACCCTGACCTGAGTCAGCATTATGAGTCCTGAACCCTGACCTGAGTCAGCATCATGAGTCCTGAACCCTGAGTCAGCATTATGAGTCCTGACCCCTGACCTGAGTCAGCATCATGAGTCCTGAACCCTGACCTGAGTCAGCATTATGAGTCCTGACCCCTGACCTGAGTCAGCATTATGAGTCCTGACCCCTGACCTGAGTCAGCATTATGAGTCCTGACCCCTGACCTGAGTCAGCATTATGAGTCCTGAACCCTGACCTGAGTCAGCATTATGAGTCCTGACCCCTGACCTGAGTCAGCATGATGAGTCCTGAACCCTGAGTCAGCATTATGAGTCCTGACCCCTGAGTCAGCATTATGAGTCCTGACCCCTGACCTGAGTCAGCATGATGAGTCCTGAACCCTGAGTCAGCATGATGAGTCCTGAACCCTGAGTCAGCATTATGAGTCCTGACCCCTGAGTCAGCATTATGAGTCCTGAACCTTGAGTCAGCATTATGAGTCCTGAACCCTGAGTCAGCATTATGAGTCCTGAACCCTGACCTGAGTCAGCATTATGAGTCCTGACCCCTGACCTGAGTCAGCATTATGAGTCCTGACCCCTGACCTGAGTCAGCATTATGAGTCCTGACCCCTGACCTGAGTCAGCATTATGAGTCCTGAACCCTGACCTGAGTCAGCATGATGAGTCCTGAACCCTGAGTCAGCATTATGAGTCCTGACCCCTGACCTGAGTCAGCATTATGAGTCCTGACCCCTGACCTGAGTCAGCATTATGAGTCCTGACCCCTGACCTGAGTCAGCATTATGAGTCCTGACCCCTGACCTGAGTCAGCATTATGAGTCCTGACCCCTGACCTGAGTCAGCATGATGAGTCCTGAACCCTGAGTCAGCATTATGAGTCCTGACCCCTGACCTGAGTCAGCATTATGAGTCCTGACCCCTGACCTGAGTCAGCATTATGAGTCCTGACCCCTGACCTGAGTCAGCATCTCCTCACTGACTGTACAGCACTTTGGTCTGGAGGTTTTAAAGTGCTTTATAAATAAATCCGTATTGTACTCCTGTGTGTTAGATTAGCGCTGGGGGTACCTGGGGTTCTCCTGGGCCTCGATGAGCCAGATCACGTCCTCCATCCACAGCATGAGGTCCCTCACCAGGCTGAAGAACCTGAACTTGTCCCCGGTGTGGATGAGCCTCAGCCTCCGGGCGTCGCAGGCCTCCAGCAGGAACCTCCAGGCCTCCAGAACCTCCTGCTCCCTCCGCTGGATGTCATCAGCTTTATCCCCCGCGTACGCCGCCTGCAGGCGCACCGCGTCGTCCTGCAGCTGCCGCACCTGCAGGGGGGGCAAAGGTCAACGTTACTCAGCAAATCCACGGTCATTTTTCATATATTTTGGACATTTTTGGAATGAAAAACTACTACAACAACAACTACGACTAAAACTACTGCTACTACTAAAACTCCTACTAGTTAAATGATCCACTTTGTTACAGTTTATATATGACTTTAAAGATGTTGAGCGTGTCTCTGTTTGAGTGACAGCTCTGAGGGGGCACAGAGGGAATGACATGCTGTCAGGGAACTACTTTCTGATTAACCAGAGTAATGAGTGATCATCTGTGAACACATAGGCGGCGCGTGAGGCTCAGGTTTGGCTAAATCACTTGTTTTACCTGACGCTGCCCGCCTCCGGCGTCAATAGAAAAGAGATCAACTCAGTGAAAGCACCGCCTGCTGACCAATCAGAGCTCAGTGTGCAGAGTTTAAATCTATCAAGACACATTACAGGAGAAAGGAAATACAGTTTAAACTGCCGTATGCAGAGCAGACGCCGACGTGTCGCACTTATCATTCATATCACTTCATAATGTATCATATATCTCCTGATCTGAGTCAGCTGAGCCGTATCTGGCCGTGCAACACTCACAGAGTCACAGACTGGATGCAGAAAGATTATTTTAAGCAACACATGAAGTTGAGGAAACACTCGAGTCAAATGTAATGAAAGTCAGATGGTGTCTTAGACGGGCAGTGATATCATAAACCTGTTAACGCATTCAAACACTTGTTCTGTTACCAGCTGTATTCACCTTGCAGGTGCAGCTCTGTGGCTTTGATCCTGGATCAAGTGTTTAAGTCATGGATGTTTAAAGCTCATATTTATTTAATATTAGTTTACTTTTCATTAATGAAGTATGACGCTGCGCTGTCAGTACACTTGTCCCTGTTTGTGATTGGTCAAATGTAGCTAACTCCGCCCCTTTCAAGTGAACGCGCTCTCAGCTGGAGAGAGAAACCCTGGCTTGATTTACCGAGTTGATAACCAGCGTCGTAGGACCGCTTAGCGAGATCTCGTTTAGGGTTAGTTAAGATAACTCAAAGATATCCAGGGTCTGTTGAACTGGCTTCGTAGTGCAGGGCACAGGTGGCTAGCAGCGCTAATGTCAAAGACAGACATTATACATTATATTTTTATTTTACCAGGATGCAGTGACACAAATATTTGGGAAGGCTTAGCCTTCCCTAGCCGACAGCACCCGCCGCCCCTGTGTGAACATTTAAACATGACGTTTAGCTGCGACCTCAGATTGAAAGTAGTAGGTTGGGGTTAATGTATACTTTAACCCAGGACCCCGGGGGGATCGTACCTGCGTCCCCAGCGCCTGGATGTCGTGCTCGAAGGCCGAGTGCATCCTCTGCAGCGTCTCCACGGTGTTCTGGTCGCGCCCCGCCTCCTCCGGAAGCTTCTTCTGTTTGTCCACGATGCGCAGCAGGATCTCCTTGCCGTCGTGGTAGAACTTGTGCAGCTCGAAGGAGGCGGCGAGGATCTGCGTGCGGGTGTCGATGAGCTCCAGCAGGTCGGCCCACGCCTCGTTCAGCCCGTCCTTCCACTCCGCCACCGTGGCCGCATCGCCGTGCCCCGCGTTGATCAGATCGTCCGCCAGCCGGTTCACCGTGTCCACGCGCTCCTGACCGATGTTCCCCGTGTCGCGGGCGAACTCCCGGAAACGCTCCTGCAGCATCTGCAAATAAAATCAGTGGTGTAAAGTAACTAAGTACATTTACGCAAGTACTGTATTTAAGTGCAATTTTGAGGTACTTGAATATTTCCATTTCATTCAATTCAAAACCTTTATTTATCCAGGTAAAATCCCATTGAGATCAATGATCTCTTTTTCAAGGGAGACCTGCAGAATCATGCTAATCTGTACGTGTGTGTGTGTGTGTACGTACAGTAACGTGCTCGTAGTCCTGTCCCAGTTCATGACTTCCTGCCACCACCTCCCTCTCAGCCACCCACTGCTCCAGCTCGTCCACTTCCCTGTTCAGCAGGAAGAGGCGGAGCCTCTCATCCAGTCGGCCCCGCCTCTCCTCTGATAGGTCCTTCATACCTGCATACAGCTTATCCACCTGAGACTGACGCATGCTGATCCTCTCACTGCACACACACACACACACACACACACACACACTCCTGTTATACACAATATATTATAATATTGAAATGCATTTTATTACGGGCGACTGTGGCTGCGAGGGAGTGCGGTTCCACCAGAAGCTTGTGGGTTCGATCCCAGCCCATGCAGCCAACATGTCGATGTATCCTTGGGCAAGATACTTAACCCTGAGTTGCTCCTGATGGCCAACGGTGTGTGAATGTCAGGTCCTAGAGTCAGGTGCACTGCTCTGTGTGAATGGGTGAATGACATGTAGTCTGTAAAGCGCTTTGAGGGGTCTTAAAGACTGGATAAAGCGCTATATAAGTACAGTCCATTTACCATTGAAGTGAATGTGAAGCAGGTTAGGGTTAGGTCTGTTTCATGACTGAAGTTGTGCAAAGATAATGTTTGTTAAGGCTGAATGCATTTAAAGCAACTCAGTGATTTTGTTTTACGATGAAGACCTGGCAGAGAAGGCAGATAAATAACATAAACAAAACCTAAATAAACACCAATAACATCCTCTGTATCCGACAGAGGTCCCTGAACACTGATAGTAATATAATAACAATAGGAATAATAATGATAGCATAGCGACCTCTCGGGGTGAGCCTCGGCCACCAGGCCTCTGCTGGTCTTGGACAGCAGGTGCACCGCCTCAGCGTAATCCTCCACCGCCTGCTCCACGATCTGATGCTTCTTCTGCATGGTGACCGCACTCAGCTCGTCCTGGAACACACACACACACACACACACACACACACACACACACACACACACACACACACACACACACACACACACACACACACACACACACACACACACACACACACACACATCTCAATCTTTTCAGACATTTCTCAAAATACTGTCTTTTTTTCTAAAAATCAAAAAATCTTGATTTTTTTCAAAGATTTCGCACTTTTTCCTCAAATCTCACATTCGGGGGGGAGGCTACATCAGGTGATCGCAGTGTATCATGTGACCTCACCTTGGCCTTCTCCTCAGACATCATGTACAGCTCCTGCTCGCTCATCCAGGCCTCGGCCTCGGCAGCGTCGAAGTAGTACTGCTGCGCTCGGTGCGCCTCCTGCAGGCGGTCGAGGCGTCGCTGCGCCTCCTCCTTCAGCTGAGCCCACAGCTCCTGCAGCGCCGCCAGACGCCCGCGGGTCGCCTCCGAGGACTCGTCCTTCAGGAGGCTGACGCTGCGCTCCAGGATGTCGTCGATACGAGGCTGATGACCCTGGATCTCCTTCTGCAGCGTCTGAGGACCATGTTTAAATACATGAGACATGATGTGAAACAGATCCTGGTTCAGATGTTCCTGAAAGCATTCTGACCTGGTTCTTGTTGATAAGCAGCTGCACCGTCTGCAGGTTGTTCCCGTGGTCTGAGGACGTGGCCACGGCCATCCTCTCCTGCACCCACAGCTGAGGACACACAGTGTGTTAGTCACCTGACGTTCAACTGAGCAGATACACCTGATCAGATACACCTGAGCAGATACACCTGATCAGATACAACTGAGCAGATACACCTGATCAGATACACCTGATCAGATACAACTGAGCAGATACACCTGATCAGATACACCTGAGCAGATACACCTGATCAGATACAACTGAGCAGATACACCTGATCAGATACACCTGAGCAGATACAACTGAGCAGATACACCTGATCAGATACAACTGAGCAGATACACCTGATCAGATACACCTGAGCAGATACACCTGAGCAGATACACCTGATCAGATACACCTGAGCAGATACACCTGAGCAGATACACCTGATCAGATACAACTGAGCAGATACACCTGATCAGATACAACTGAGCAGATACACCTGATCAGATACACCTGAGCAGATACACCTGAGCAGATACACCTGATCAGATACACCTGAGCAGATACACCTGAGCAGATACACCTGAGCAGATACACCTGAGCAGATACACCTGAGCAGATACACCTGAGAGGACTCAGTCTGAGGAGCCGTGGCGTTTGGTTATGAGAGAGACATAATGTAGACCCTGAAACATGGCCTTTAAAAATCAGCCTTTGAACTATGGTAAGACATTTGTATAACTATAACCCGCTAAATGTTAAATTATGAATCATTCAGCCAAAATGTGGAAGCAGCCCATCTTCATCTTAATGCAGATGGAACTGTGACGGATGATTCCTCCTTAACAGAAGCCGTTTATATTCAGACTTCACTCTAAAGGAGGATTTAGATGTGGCTCAAGCTCAGTTTGTGGTGTTTGCTGTTTGTCTCCGAGGAGTGTGTTACGTACGATCTCGTCCTCCACGTCCCTGGTGAACTGATGGACCTCCCTGGACTCCACCAGGAAGTCCCTCCTCCTCTGCAGGGGGTCCAGCAGCTCGGTGAACTTGTCCTCCAGCAGCTGTCTCCGTCCGTCCACCTCCTCTGTGTCCTGCTCCTCCTGTCCCAGAGCCTTCACCTGGCTCTGCAGCTGGCCCACCTCCCGCTGCCGCACCTCCACCTGCTTCTCCAGCATCTGGGGGACAGACAGGTAGTTATTAACCCTCCACCTGCTTCTCCAGCATCTGGGGGACAGACAGGTGGTTATTAACCCTCCACCTGCTTCTCCAGCATCTGGGGGACAGACAGGTAGTTATTAACCCTCCACCTGCTTCTCCAGCATCTGGGGGACAGACAGGTGGTTATTAACCCTCCACCTGCTTCTCCAGCATCAGGGGGACAGACAGGTAGTTATTAACCCTCCACCTGCTTCTCCAGCATC
>JAPTMU010000235.1:189859-214859 GCA_028583405.1 Pogonophryne albipinna | reverse complement strand
GCAATCAGTCATCAGGGCAATCAATCATCAGGGCAATCAGTCAACAGGGCAATCAGTCATCAGGGCAATCAGTCAACAGGGCAATCAGTCATCAGGGCAATCAGTCATCAGGGCAATCAGTCATCAGGGCAATCAATCATCAGGGCAATCAGTCAACAGGGCAATCAGTCATCAGGTCAATCAATCATCAGGGCAATCAATCATCAGGGCAATCAGTCATCAGGGCAATCAGTCATCAGGGCAATCAATCAACAACTGTATTAATCCCTCCAGGGGCAGTTGATGATGAGCAGCTGATGTACCCAGGCAGGAACATCCAGGTAGAAAGCACACCTGTCTCAGGTCAGGCTTCAGGACTCATAATGCTGACTCAGGTCAGGGTTCAGGACTCATAATGCTGACTCAGGTCAGGGGTCAGGACTCATAGTGCTGACTCAGGTCAGGGTTCAGGACTCATAATGCTGACTCAGGTCAGGGTTCAGGACTCATAATGCTGACTCATATCAGGGTTCAGGACTCATGATGCTGACTCAGGTCAGGGTTCAGGACTCATAATGCTGACTCAGGTCAGGGTTCAGGACTCATAATGCTGACTCAGGTCAGGGTTCAGGACTCATAATGCTGACTCAGGTCAGGGTTCAGGACTCATAATGCTGACTCATGTCAGGGTTCAGGACTCATAATGCTGACTCAGGTCAGGGTTCAGGACTCATAATGCTGACTCAGGTCAGGGTTCAGGACTCATAATGCTGACTCAGGTCAGGGTTCAGGACTCATAATGCTGACTCAGGTCAGGGTTCAGGACTCATAATGCTGACTCAGGTCAAGGTTCAGGACTCATAGTGCTGACTCAGGTCAGGGTTCAGGACTCATAATGCTGACTCGTGTCAGGGTTCAGGACTCATAATGCTGACTCGTGTCAGGGTTCAGGACTCATAATGCTGACTCAGGTCAGGGTTCAGGTTCCTCAGTGTCTCTCACCTTCTGGATCTGGTCCAGCCACTCCTTGTTGCTCTGCAGCTCGGCCATGAAGGCCTGGTGCTTCAGCCACTTGCTGTGCAGGTTCCGGGCCTCGTCGTACGTCAGGTCCTGAGCACTCAGCATCTTCTCGTTGATCCACAGAGTCAGCTGCACAACAACACAACAACACACCGTCAGAGACTCATGCAGCGCTTAAAGACACTGCTGCATGCTGGGAAGGGCACGTGAATGGATGTGTGAGAGCAGAACACTGTGGAGCCAGAGTTGAAGAGTTACCTCCTGGCAGTCCTGCAGGAACCTCTGCAGGTCTCTGTTGTCCTTCAGCCTCATCAGCAGCTCCACCGCTGCCTCGCGGTTCTTCTTGTGCCTGAAACATGGACGACCAATCAGAGAGGAGACTGCATGCTGATTGGCTGCAGGCTTCAATATCTAATAACAGCAGGAAGTGCAACACTCCTACTCCTCCTTATCACAATATGTGTGATCATTCAAGACTCAAAGGTGTTCTCATCAGACGCTCAGCAGCTTCAGGTAGAGATGACGTTCTTCTGACCTGAGCTCCTCCCACAATGCAACAGAATAACAACAATACAAATATAAGAAAGAGTGCAAGAAGTCTATATCCATGTAAATAGAATATGATATGTACAAGAACAGAATATGAAATGAAATAATGCACATTAAGACAACATTAAACAGGGTTTATTGCCGTGGTAACTGTTTATATAAGTAGATAGCAAGAAGCCCTGATAACGATACTGAGGCGATGTTAAAGGTTGACTACAGGTGCTTACACTATGAGAAAACGGATAAATGTGTTTCTTATGTGGATTTAACGGCTAAGTGGGTAAAGGCAATTAACAGAACAGCTGTTCCGGCCGGGGACTTCGGGTGGCAGTATAGAGAGCCACAGTGACGCGAAGTAAGTTAGCATTTTACCACTTCCGGTTCCTTCGACAAAAAGCAATGCAATTTCTCCATAGGATTTGGGAAAATAGCTTGAAATAATGTCTGTGGTTGAGACACATTCAAGAGACAGATCACGTTTTGTTCAGCCGGATAATATCCACGTCTACCCTACTTTTATCATTTTCTAATCATAAATCTAATCGATAGATTTATGATTCCAGTAAACCCAAAGCAGAAGAAGAAGGGACGTCAGCGGCTTCATTTGACTAATCCTCCCTCAGGGAACTTATTCCCGTGAGAACGCGATCTGCTCTTCAGTTCATCAGAACTAAAGAGTTCATCAGAACTGAGTACGGCAAAGTACTTGGTGTTGATGCAGATTTAGTCTTTTTTGGGCAGTTAATTGTATTTTTAGGGAAATGTTATATCCTTAAAAAAAAATGGGCTGACTCCAAATCAAATTTTGTACATTTCTATCAAGAATTTAAACAATATATTAGCACTATTAAAAACATTAGGAATAAGAAGGCAATCGAATCTAATTTGGTATTTAAAAAAATATTTAATCTGAAGTTTCAAAATGAATTTTTCTTTCCTTTTTTCTTTATTTGCTGTATGTAATGTCTTTTTGGTTTGAATGTCTAACAAATACTACAAATACTAGTTACAAATACTTACTGTACTTAAGTACATGTTTCTGGTATCAGTACTTTACTCCACTACTTTTTACTTTTACTTTTACACTTTGAACTCAAATACCTGTACTTTCTACTTCTTACATGTTGAACACAAATACCTGTACTTTCTACTTCTTACATGTTGAACTCAAATACCTGTACTTTCTACTTCTTACACTTTGAACCCAAATACCTGTACTTTCTACTTCTTACATGTTGAACTCAAATACCTGTACTTTCTACTTCTTACACTTTGAACCCAAATACCTGTACTTTCTACTTCTCACATGTTGAACCCAAATACCTGTACTTTCTACTTCTTACATGTTGAACTCAAATACCTGTACTTTCTACTTCTCACATGTTGAACCCAAATACCTGTACTTTCTACTTCTTACATGTTGAACTCAAATACCTGTACTTTCTACTTCGTACATGTTGAACCCAAATACCTGTACTTTCTACTTCTTACATGTTGAACTCAAATACCTGTACTTTCTACTTCTTACATGTTGAACTCAAATACCTGTACTTTCTACTTCTTACATGTAGAACTCAAATACCTGTACTTTCTACTTCTTACATGTAGAACTCAAATACCTGTACTTTCTACTTCTTACATGTTGAACCCAAATACCTGTACTTTCTACTTCTTACACTTTGAACCCAAATACCTGTACTTTCTACTTCTTACATGTTGAACCCAAATACCTGTACTTTCTACTTCTTACATGTTGAACCCAAATACCTGTACTTTCTACTTCTTACACTTTGAACCCACATACCTGTACTTTCTACTTCTTACATGTTGAACTCAAATACCTGTACTTTCTACTTCTTACATGTTGAACCCAAATACCTGTACTTTCTACTTCTCACATGTTGAACTCAAATACCTGTACTTTCTACTTCTTACATGTTGAACTCAAATACCTGTACTTTCTACTTCTTACATGTTGAACTCAAATACCTGTACTTTCTACTTCTTACATGTTGAACCCAAATACCTGTACTTTCTACTTCGTACATGTTGAACCCAAATACCTGTACTTTCTACTTCTTACATGTTGAACCCAAATACCTGTACTTTCTACTTCTTACATGTTGAACTCAAATACCTGTACTTTCTACTTCGTACATGTTGAACCCAAATACCTGTACTTTCTACTTCTTACATGTTGAACTCAAATACCTGTACTTTCTACTTCTTACATGTTGAACACAAATACCTGTACTTTCTACTTCTTACATGTTGAACTCAAATACCTGTACTTTCTACTTCTTACATGTTGAACTCAAATACCTGTACTTTCTACTTCTTACACTTTGAACCCAAATACCTGTAATTTCTACTTCTTACATGTTGAACTCAAATACCTGTACTTTCTACTTCTTACATGTTGAACACAAATACCTGTACTTTCTACTTCTTACATGTTGAACTCAAATACCTGTACTTTCTACTTCTTACACTTTGAACCCAAATACTTGTACTTTCTACTTCTTACATGTTGAACTCAAATACCTGTACTTTCTACTTCTTACATGTTGAACTCAAATACCTGTACTTTCTACTTCGTACATGTTGAACCCAAATACCTGTACTTTCTACTTCTTACATGTTGAACTCAAATACCTGTACTTTCTACTTCTTACATGTTGAACACAAATACCTGTACTTTCTACTTCTTACATGTTGAACTCAAATACCTGTACTTTCTACTTCTTACACTTTGAACCCAAATACCTGTACTTTCTACTTCTTACATGTTGAACTCAAATACCTGTACTTTCTACTTCTTACATGTTGAACCCAAATACCTGTACTTTCTACTTCTTACATGTTGAACCCAAATACCCGTACTTTCTACTTCTTACATGTTGAACCCAAATACCTGTACTTTCTACTTCTCACATGTTGAACTCAAATACCTGTACTTTCTACTTCTTACATGTTGAACCCAAATACCTGTACTTTCTACTTCTTACATGTTGAACTCAAATACCTGTACTTTCTACTTCTTACATGTTGAACACAAATACCTGTACTTTCTACTTCTTACATGTTGAACCAAATACCTGTACTTTCTACTTCTTACATGTTGAACACAAATACCCGTACTTTCTACTTCTTACATGTTGAACTCAAATACCTGTACTTTCTACTTCTTACATGTTGAACTCTAATACCTGTACTTTCTACTTCTTACATGTTGAACACAAATACCCGTACTTTCTACTTCTCACATGTTGAACACAAATACCCGTACTTTCTACTTCTTACATGTTGAACTCAAATACCTGTACTTTCTACTTCTTACATGTTGAACTCTAATACCTGTACTTTCTACTTCTTACATGTTGAACTCTAATACCCGTACTTTCTACTTCTTACATGTTGAACTCAAATACCTGTACTTTCTACTTCTTACATGTTGAACTCTAATACCTGTACTTTCTACTTCTTACATGTTGAACTCTAATACCTGTACTTTCTACTTCTTACATGTTGAACTCAAATAACTGTACTTTCTACTTCGTACATGTTGAACCCAAATACCTGTACTTTCTACTTCTTACATGTTGAACTCAAATACCTGTACTTTCTACTTCTTACATGTTGAACCCAAATACCTGTACTTTCTACTTCTTACATGTTGAACTCAAATACCTGTACTTTCTACTTCTTACATGTTGAACCCAAATACCTGTACTTTCTACTTCTTACATGTTGAACTCAAATACCTGTACTTTCTACTTCTTACATGTTGAACCCAAATACCTGTACTTTCTACTTCTTACATGTTGAACTCAAATACCTGTACTTTCTACTTCTTACATGTTGAACTCAAATACCTGTACTTTCTACTTCTTACATGTTGAACACAAATACCTGTACTTTCTACTTCTTACATGTTGAACTCAAATACCTGTACTTTCTACTTCTTACATGTTGAACTCAAATACCTGTACTTTCTACTTCGTACATGTTGAAGCACAAATACCTGTACTTTCTACTTCTCACATGTTGAACTCAAATACCTGTACTTTCTACTTCTTACATGTTGAACTCAAATACCTGTACTTTCTACTTCTTACATGTTGAACACAAATACCTGTACTTTCTACTTCTTACATGTTGAACTCAAATACCTGTACTTTCTACTTCTTACATGTTGAACTCCAAATACCTGTACTTTCTACTTCTTACATGTTGAACTCAAATACCTGTACTTTCTACTTCTTACATGTTGAACATCAAATACCTGTACTTTCTACTTCTTACATGTTGAACTCAAATACCTGTACTTTCTACTTCTTACATGTTGAACCCAAATACCTGTACTTTCTACTTCTTACATGTTGAACTCAAATACCTGTACTTTCTACTTCTTACATGTTGAACCCAAATACCTGTACTTTCTACTTCTTACATGTTGAACTCAAATACCTGTACTTTCTACTTCTTACACTTTGAACCCAAATACCTTGTACTTTCTACTTCTTACATGTTGAACTCAAATACCTGTACTTTCTACTTCTTACATGTTGAACTCAAATACCTGTACTTTCTACTTCGTACATGTTGAACTCAAATACCTGTACTTTCTACTTCTTACATGTTGAACTCAAATACCTGTACTTTCTACTTCTTACATGTTTGAACATCAAATACCTGTACTTTCTACTTCTTACATGTTGAACTCAAATACCTGTACTTTCTACTTCTTACACTGTTGAACTCAAATACCTGTTACTTTCTACTTCCTTACATGTTGAACTCAAATACCTGTACTTTCTACTTCTTACATGTTGAACACAAATACCCGTACTTTCTACTTCTTACATGTTGAACCAAATACCTGTACTTTCTACTTCTTACACATGTTGAACTCAAATACCTGTACTTTTCTACTTCTTACATGTTGAACTCAAATACCTGTACTTTCTACTTCTTACATGTTGAACTCAAATACCCTGTACTTTCTACTTCTTACATGTTGAACTCTAATACCTGTACTTTCTACTTCTTACATGTTGAACTACAAATACCCTGTACTTTCTACTTCTTTCTTACATGTTTGAACTCAAATACCTGTACTTTCTACTTCTTTACATGTTGAACTCTAATACTGTACTTTCTACTTCTTACATGTTGAACTCCTAATACCTGTACTTTCTACTTCTTACATGTTGAACTCAAAATACCTGTACTTTCTACTTCGTACATGTTGAACCCAAATACCTGTACTTTCTACTTCTTACATGTTGAACTCAAATACCTGTACTTTCTACTTCTTACACTTTGAACCCAAATACCTGTAATTTCTACTTCTTACATGTTGAACTCAAATACCTGTACTTTCTACTTCTTACATGTTGAACCCAAATACCTGTACTTTCTACTTCTCACATGTTGAACTCAAATACCTGTACTTTCTACTTCTTACATGTTGAACTCAAATACCTGTACTTTCTACTTCTTACACTTTGAACACAAATACCTGTACTTTCTACTTCTTACATGTTGAACTCAAATACCTGTACTTTCTACTTCTTACATGTTGAACTCAAATACCTGTACTTTCTACTTCGTACATGTTGAGGCCAAATACCTGTACTTTCTACTTCTCACATGTTGAACTCAAATACCTGTACTTTCTACTTCTTACATGTTGAACTCAAATACCTGTACTTTCTACTTCTTACATGTTGAACACAAATACCTGTACTTTCTACTTCTTACATGTTGAACTCAAATACCTGTACTTTCTACTTCTTACACTTTGAACCCAAATACTTGTACTTTCTACTTCTTACATGTTGAACTCAAATACCTGTACTTTCTACTTCTTACACTTTGAACCCAAATACCTATACTTTCTACTTCTTACATGTTGAACTCAAATACCTGTACTTTCTACTTCGTACATGTTGAACCCAAATACCTGTACTTTCTACTTCTTACATGTTGAACTCAAATACCCGTACTTTCTACTTCTTACATGTTGAACCCAAATACCTGTACTTTCTACTTCTTACATGTTGAACCCAAATACCTGTACTTTCTACTTCTTACATGTTGAACCCAAATACCCGTACTTTCTACTTCTTACATGTTGAACCCAAATACCTGTACTTTCTACTTCTCACATGTTGAACTCAAATACCTGTACTTTCTACTTCTTACATGTTGAACTCTAATACCTGTACTTTCTACTTCTTACATGTTGAACACAAATACCCGTACTTTCTACTTCTTACATGTTGAACTCAAATACCCGTACTTTCTACTTCTTACATGTTGAACTCAAATACCTGTACTTTCTACTTCTTACATGTTGAACTCTAATACCTGTACTTTCTACTTCTTACATGTTGAACCCAAATACCTGTACTTTCTACTTCTTATATGTTGAACACAAATACCTGTACTTTCTACTTCTTACACGTTGAACTCTGATCCCCCTTTTTAAAAATGGGAACCACCACCCCGGTCTGCCACTCCTTCGGTACTGTTTCCGACTTCCACGCAATGTTGATGAGACGTGTCAACCATGACAGTCCCTCAACACCCAGAGCCTTCAGCATTTCTGGGCGGATCTCATCCACCTCCGGGGCTTTGCCACTGTGGAGTTGTTTAACAACCTCAGTGACCTCCCCCTTACATTTTCTTCTATACATAATTCTACAATTCTTACATGTTGAACCCAAATACCTGTACTTTCTAATTCTTACATGTTGAACCCAAATACATGTACTTTCTACTTCTTACATGTTGAACTCAAATACCTGTACTTTCTACTTCTTACATGTTGAACTCAAATACCTGTACTTTCTACTTCTTACATGTTGAACTCTAATACCTGTACTTTCTATTTCTTACATTTTGAACTCAAATACCTGTACTTTCTACTTCTTACATTTTGAACACAAATACCTGTACTTTCTACTTCTTACATGTTGATCACAAATACCTGTACTTTCTACTTCTTACATTTTGAACACAAATACCTGTACTTTCTACTTCTTACATGTTGAACACAAATACTTGTACTTTCTACTTCTTACTTGTTGAACACAAATACCTGTACTTTCTACTTCTTACATGTTGAACACAAATACCTGTACTTTCTACTTCTTACATGTTGAACTCAAATACCTGTACTTTCTACTTCTTACATGTTGAACTCAAATACCTGTACTTTCTACTTCTTACATGTTGAACTCTAATACCTGTACTTTCTATTTCTTACATTTTGAACTCAAATACCTGTACTTTCTACTTCTTACATTTTGAACACAAATACCTGTACTTTCTACTTCTTACATGTTGATCACAAATACCTGTACTTTCTACTTCTTACATTTTGAACACAAATACCTGTACTTTCTACTTCTTACATGTTGATCACAAATACCTGTACTTTCTACTTCTTACATTTTGAACACAAATACCTGTACTTTCTACTTCTTACATGTTGAACACAAATACCTGTACTTTCTACTTCTTACTTGTTGAACACAAATACCTGTACTTTCTACTTCTTACATGTTGAACACAAATACCTGTACTTTCTACTTCTCACATGTTGAACACAAATACCTGTACTTTCTACTTCTTACATGTTGAACACAAATACCTGAACTTTCTACTTCTTACTTGTTGAACACAAATACCTGTACTTTCTACTTCTTACTTGTTGAACACAAATACCTGTACTTTCTACTTCTTACTTGTTGAACACAAATACCTGTACTTTCTACTTCTTACATGTTGAACCCAAATACCTGTACTTTCTACTTCTTACTTGTTGAACACAAATACCTGTACTTTCTACTTCTTACATGTTGAACCCAAATACCTGTACTTTCTACTTCTTACATGTTGAACACAAATACCTGTACTTTCTACTTCTTACTTGTTGAACACAAATACCTGTACTTTCTACTTCTTACATGTTGAACCCAAATACCTGTACTTTCTACTTCTTACATGTTGAACACAAATACCTGTACTTTCTACTTCTTACTTGTTGAACACAAATACCTGTACTTTCTACTTCTTACTTGTTGAACACAAATACCTGTACTTTCTACTTCTTACATGTTGAACACAAATACCTGTACTTTCTACTTCTTACATGTTGAACCCAAATACCTGTACTTTCTACTTCTTACATGTTGAACACAAATACCTGTACTTTCTACTTCTTACTTGTTGAACACAAATACCTGTACTTTCTACTTCTTACATGTTGAACACAAATACCTGTACTTTCTACTTCTTACTTGTTGAACACAAATACCTGTACTTTCTACTTCTTACATGTTGAACCCAAATACCTGTACTTTCTACTTCTTACATGTTGTACACAAATACCTGTACTTTCTACTTCTTACATGTTGAACACAAATACCTGTACTTTCTACTTCTTACATGTTGAACTCTAATACCTGTACTTTCTACTTCTCACATGTTGAACAAAAATACCTGTACTTTCTACTTCTCACATGTTGAACTCTAATACCTGTACTTTCTACTTCTTACATGTTGAACTCAAATACCTGTACTTTCTACTTCTTACATGTTGAACACAAATACCTGTACTTTCTACTTCTTACATGTTGAACTCAAATACCTGTACTTTCTACTTCTTACATGTTGAACACAAATACCTGTACTTTCTACTTCTTACATGTTGAACACAAATACCTGTACTTTCTACTTCTTACATGTTGAACCCAAATACCTGTACTTTCTACTTCTTACATGTTGAACCCAAATACCTGTACTTTCTACTTCTTACATGTTGAACCCAAATACCTGTACTTTCTACTTCTTACTTGTTGAACCCAAATACCTGTACTTTCTACTTCTTACATGTTGAACACAAATACCTGTACTTTCTACTTCTTACATGTTGAACTCTAATACCTGTACTTTCTACTTCTTACATGTTGAACCCAAATACCTGTACTTTCTACTTCTTACATGTTGAACCCAAATACCTGTACTTTCTACTTCTCACATGTTGAACACAAATACCTGTACTTTCTACTTCTTACATGTTGAACTCTAATACCTGTACTTTCTACTTCTTACATGTTGAACCCAAATACCTGTACTTTCTACTTCTTACATGTTGAACCCAAATACCTGTACTTTCTAATTCTTACATGTTGAACCCAAATACCTGTACTTTCTACTTCTTACATGTTGAACCCAAATACCTGTACTTTCTACTTCTTACATGTTGAACCCAAATACCTGTACTTTCTACTTCTTACATGTTGAACTCAAATACCTGTACTTTCTACTTCTTACATGTTGAACACAAATACCTGTACTTTCTACTTCTTACATGTTGAACTCTAATACCTGTACTTTCTACTTCTTACATGTTGAACCCAAATACCTGTACTTTCTACTTCTTACATGTTGAACCCAAATACCTGTACTTTCTACTTCTTACATGTTGAACTCAAATACCTGTACTTTCTACTTCTTACATGTTGAACTCAAATACCTGTACTTTCTACTTCTTACATTTTGAACACAAATACCTGTACTTTCTACTTCTTACATGTTGAACACAAATACCTGTACTTTCTACTTCTTCACATGTTGAACACAAATACCTGTACTTTCTACTTCTTACATGTTGAACACAAATACCTGTACTTTCTACTTCTTACTTGTTGAACACAAATACCTGTACTTTCTACTTCTTACTTGTTGAACACAAATACCTGTACTTTCTACTTCTTACTTGTTGAACACAAATACCTGTACTTTCTACTTCTTACATGTTGAACTCAAATACCTGTACTTTCTACTTCTTACATTGTTGAACCCAAATACCTGTACTTTCTACTTCTTACATGTTGAACTCAAATACCTGTACTTTCTACTTCTTACATGTTGAACCCAAATACCTGTACTTTCTACTTCTTACATGTTGAACACAAATACCTGAACTTTCTACTTCTTACATGTTGAACACAAATACCTGTACTTTCTACTTCTCTCATGTTGAACCCAAATACCTGTACTTTCTACTTCTCACATGTTGAACCCAAATACCTGTACTTTCTACTTCTTACATGTTGAACCCAAATACCTGTACTTTCTACTTCTCTCATGTTGAACTCAAATACCTGTACTTTCTACTTCTCACATGTTGAACTCAAATACCTGTACTTTCTACTTCTCACATGTTGAACCCAAATACCTGTACTTTCTACTTCTTACATGTTGAACTCAAATACCTGTACTTTCTACTTCTTACATGTTGAACCCAAATACCTGTACTTTCTACTTCTTACATGTTGAACCCAAATACCTGTACTTTCTACTTCTTACATGTTGAACCCAAATACCTGTACTTTCTACTTCTTACATGTTGAACCCAAATACCTGTACTTTCTACTTCTTACATGTTGAACTCAAATACCTGTACTTTCTACTTCTTACATGTTGAACCCAAATACCTGTACTTTCTACTTCTCTCATTTCCCAAACAGCTGGTTCCTTTAGTCTGAATGTGTGTTTTGTGGCGTGATCATTATTCTTTAGAGTCATTGCGTGCCTATTGATTTGAACACGATCCGTGTATCCATCATTTCCTGGTCAATCAATCAAGTGGTGGATCTGACGAGGACGGTGTGTCGGCGTTGTTCGATAGCGGTGCGGTATGCTAAAGGTAACACACGCCAAACATGCTAAATCACATCAGAAGGCATCACCCAGATTTGCCAATCACAGAGCCCGGCGAAAGACAGCAGCAGTTCAACAGCTGATCCCTGCTGTTTTTAAGAAGCCAACAGACATGAAAGCCGAGAGACCAAAATAAATAACGGAAGCTTTTGGCATATATATTTCAACGACTATGCTGCGCCCTTATGCAATAGTAGAGGACCGCAGCTTTTATTGATTGTGATAGAAAGTGATTGAAACACTTTCTTATTATTTATTTATAATATTTTCAAGACATTCTTTTTAGTTTTACAGCTTATTGAACCTTTTTGTTTGACATCAGCCATTATAGATAATATGGCCATCTGAGTGTGTGGTACGGTTTGTGGTTTGTTTAACTGTGTCATACAGTTAATAATTCTAAATGTTAAAGTTCCTTATTTTTAAACTGAAACTTGAGCTACTGTTCAAAAGAAATAACAACAAATCTGGAATTATGCATTTGGGACTTTTTTTTGCTTTTTCTTGTTGTACCGAACGCGTACCGAACCGTGACCCCCAAACCGAGGTACGTACCGAACCGTGACCCCCAAACCGAGGTACGAACCGAACCGTGACCCACAAACCGAGGTACGAACAGAACCGTGACCCCCAAACCGAGGTACGAACCGAACCGTGACCCACAAACCGAGGTACGAACCGAACCGTGACCCCCAAACCGAGGTACGTACCGAACCGTGACCCCCAAAGCGAGGTACGTACCGAACCGTGACTTCTGTGAACCGTTACACCCCCAGCTGCTAGTTATGGGTACTTTATACTGAAGTACATTTCAAAGCCCAAACTTCTTTACTTTTACTTGAGTAAAGAAGTTTAGTCAGAACTTCTACTTTTAGCAGAGTATTTTAAAACAGAAGTATCTGTACTTCTACTTGAGGAAAGGATGTGTGTAGATCTGCCCTCTCGGCGTACCTTTCATCGATGGAGGCGACTCTCTCCTGGATTCTCTCAGCGTTGATGTTCCCGTCGCTGGCAAGACGCCGCCCCGCCTCCACCACGCCGTTTATCTTCTCCTCGTTGGCGTCCATCGTGGTCATGAAGTCCTCCTGCTTCTTGATGGCTGCCTCAGCTCCTTCCAGCGTGGAGGACATCTCCGTGTGAGCCAGAACGTACTCCTGCAGGGAGAGGGGAGGAGAGGAGAGGTGAAGATAGGTGAGGACAGGTGAGCAGAGGGCAGGAGAGGTAGGCAGTGGCCTTGGAGGTGAACTGGCACCTCTCCAGCTACCAGCTCACTCCATCTTTTTTTGGTCCGATCGAGACGTGAACCGGCGACCCTTCGGTTCCAAGACCAAGTCCCTACAGACTGAGCCACTGCCGCCTCAAAGAGGAGGACAGGTGAGGAGAGGGGAGGACAGGTGAGGAGAGGACAGGTGAGGTGAGGATAGGGGAGGAGAGGACAGGTGAGGACAGGTGAGGACAGGTGAGGACAGGGGAGGAGAGGGGAGGACAGGTGAGGAGAGGTGAGGACAGGGGAGGAGAGGGGAGGACAGGCGAGGACAGGTGAGGACAGGTGAGGAGAGGGGAGGACAGGGGAGGAGAGGACAGGTGAGGACAGGTGAGGACAGGTGAGGAGAGGGGAGGACAGGGGAGGTGAGGGGAGGACAGGTGAGGACAGGTGAGGACAGGTGAGGAGAGGGGAGGACAGGGGAGGAGAGGACAGGTGAGGACAGGTGAAGAGAGGGGAGGACAGGTGAGGGGAGGAGAGGGGAGGACAGGTGAGGAGAGGGGAGGACAGGTGAGGGGAGGAGAGGACAGGTGAGGGGAGGAGAGGGGAGGACAGGTGAGGAGAGGGAAGGAGAGGACAGGTGAGGAGAGGGGACGGGAGGAGAGGGGAGGACAGGTGAGGAGAGGGAAGGAGAGGACAGGTGAGGAGAGGGGAGGACAGGAGAGGGGAGGACAGGTGAGGAGAGGACAGGTGAGGACAGGTGAGGGGAGGACAGGTGAGGAGAGGGAAGGAGAGGACAGGTGAGGAGAGGGGAGGACAGGAGAGGGGAGGAGAGGACAGGTGAGGAGAGGGGAGGACAGGTGAGGAGAGGACAGGTGAGGAGAGGGGAGGAGAGGACAGGTGAGGAGAGGGGAGGAGAGGACAGGTGAGGACAGTTAGAGAGCTGCATCACTTTATTGTCCTCTAACCTATGCCCCTCCTGATCTCTAGAGCCTCAGGATCCTGATCTAATGTGTCCCGTACCTGGTTGTTGAGGAAGGCCTCGGCCTGCTTGGTGTCCCTGAGGAACAGCTGGTATGCGTGGCTCTGGGTCAGAAGGTTCTGCCGGTTCTCCCACATCTTGTGCAGCTCGTTCCAGCCGGTGTGCAGCGCTTCCAGCCGCTGTCGCAGGAACATATGCTGGGCGTCCGTCTGGCCCTGGGTCACCAGCTCACCCATGTCTCGCATCTTCTGGTAGTCCTCCTCGTAGTTCTGCACCTCGTTCTTGATGCCCTCGTGCTGCGCCATCAGCTTCTCGGCCTCGGCCAGCGTGTTGGGCATGTCCTCGGAGGCGATGAGGGTCTGTGTGCGAGACAGCCAGGACTGGAAGTCGTCCAGCTCGCGCAGAAACTGCTGCAGCTTCCTGGCCTCGCCCAGAGACTCCTCACGGGTCTTCAGGGTGTTCTTCATCTCCTCCCAGACCGCTGTGATCTCCGCCAGTCGGCCCGTGATGGCCTTGGCCTGGTCCGGGTGCTCAGTGGCCAGACGCTCCGCCTCGCCCCGCAGGTCTCCCAGCTTGTCCTCGATGGCGGCGAGATCGCGCTCCATGCCGGTGAGTTTGCGCTGCAGCGCCATGACACCCGTCAGGTCGTTGCCCAGCTCCTGCGTGGACTCGATCACCTTGGTCTTCTCCTTGATCCAGGACTTGGTCTCGTTGCACTCCAGGTGGTAGTTCTGCACACCGAGCGCCGAGTTCAGGGACTCCTTCTTCAGGTCCACCAGGTCTCTGAACTGGCTCCACCTGCAGCAGAGAGACAATCAGAAACTCCAAAGGTAGACCACAGGTAGACCACAGGTAGACCCACAGGTAGACCTACAGGTAGACCTACAGGTAGACCCACAGGTAGACCTACAGGTAGACCCACAGGTAGACCTACAGGTAGACCTACAGGTAGACCCACAGGTAGACCTACAGGTAGACCTACAGGTAGACCCACAGGTAGACCTACAGGTAGACCCACAGGTAGACCACAGGTAGACCCACAGGTAGACCCACAGGTAGACCGACAGGTAGACCCACAGGTAGACCCACAGGTAGACCTACAGGTAGACCCACAGGTAGACCCACAGGTAGACCTACAGGTAGACCCACAGGTAGACCCACAGGTAGACCACAGGTAGACCCACAGCCTTCTGAAACTCTGAGGACTGAAGGACTCTAATGGACTCTAACGGACTCTAAAGCTCCTTACACACCAAACTGACACCAAAGAACACGTCCCGACAGAACGTTGCCTCACGTCTCTGCGTCTTGGCCAACAGTCGCACTGGAACACATCGCAAAGACTTCAGCCGACGGCCAAGAAGCACGTACGAACTGCGCATGCGTGAGTGGCAATAACTCTCCTTACCAGCAGGCGGCGGTAGTGTGTATTCGTCATTCAAAAGAGGCAACAACCGGAAGACAGACTGCGTGATAACCGAGAGAAGAAGACAGACTGCGTGATAACCGAGAGAAGAAGACAGACTGCGTGATAACCGAGAGAAGAAGAACAGACTGCGTGATAACCGAGAGAAGAAGACAGACTGCGTGATAACCGAGAGAAGAAGACAGACTGCGTGACAACCGAGAGAAGAAGACAGACTGCGTGATAACCGAGAGAAGAAGACAGACTGCGTGATAACCGAGAGAAGAAGACAGACTGCGTGACAACCGAGAGAAGAAGACAGACTGCGTGATAACCGAGAGAAGAAGACAGACTGCGTGATAACCGAGAGAAGAAGACAGACTGCGTGACAACCGAGAGAAGAAGAACAGACTGCGTGACAACCGAGAGAAGAAGACAGACTGCGTGATAACCGAGAGAAGAAGAACAGACTGCGTGACAACCGAGAGAAGAAGACAGACTGCGTGATAACCGAGAGAAGAAGAACAGACTGTGTGATAACTGAGAGAAGAAGAACAGACTGCGTGATAACCGAGAGAAGAAGACAGACTGCGTGATAACCGAGAGAAGAAGAACAGACTGCGTGATAACCGAGAGAAGAAGACAGACTGCGTGATAACCGAGAGAAGAAGAACAGACTGCGTGATAACCGAGAGAAGAAGACAGACTGCGTGATAACCGAGAGAAGAAGACAGACTGCGTGATAACCGAGAGAAGAAGACAGACTGCGTGATAACCGAGAGAAGAAGAACAGACTGCGTGATAACCGAGAGAAGAAGACAGACTGCGTGATAACCGAGAGAAGAAGAACAGACTGCGTGATAACCGAGAGAAGAAGACAGACTGCGTGATAACCGAGAGAAGAAGAACAGACTGCGTGATAACCGAGAGAAGAAGACAGACTGCGTGATAACCGAGAGAAGAAGAACAGACTGCGTGATAACCGAGAGAAGAAGACAGACTGCGTGATAACCGAGAGAAGAAGAACAGACTGCGTGATAACCGAGAGAAGAAGACAGACTGCGTGATAACCGAGAGAAGAAGAACAGACTGCGTGATAACCGAGAGAAGAAGACAGACTGCGTGATAACCGAGAGAAGAAGACAGACTGCGTGATAACCGAGAGAAGAAGACAGACTGCGTGATAACCGAGAGAAGAAGACAGACTGCGTGATAACCGAGAGAAGAAGACAGACTGCGTGATAACCGAGAGAAGAAGACAGACTGCGTGATAACCGAGAGAAGAAGACAGACTGAGTGATAACCGAGAGAAGAAGACAGACTGAGTGATAACCGAGAGAAGAAGACAGACTGCGTGATAACCGAGAGAAGAAGACAGACTGCGTGATAACCGAGAGAAGAAGACAGACTGCGTGATAACCGAGAGAAGAAGACAGACTGCGTGATAACCGAGAGAAGAAGACAGACTGCGTGATAACCGAGAGAAGAAGACAGACTGCGTGATAACCGAGAGAAGAAGACAGACTGCGTGATAACCGAGAGAAGAAGACAGACTGCGTGATAACCGAGAGAAGAAGACAGACTGCGTGATAACCGAGAGAAGAAGACAGACTGCGTGATATAAACAAACAACAAATAGTGTGCGTTCCATGTTCCCGAACCTGTCGAGAGCTGGAGTTCAATGGAATCTCACATTTGCCTTCTTAATAGTTTGTTTGGGTCCCTCACTTTCGTTTCGCTTCTCATGCGCTGATTCGCTAGCTGAACAGCCAATCAGAGTGATTTATTTGCCCGAAAGCCTCCCGATTCAACAAGTCGAATCGGCGGAGGAAGGTGTCGGCACGGCCGAAAAGACACGACGGGGCGGGACGCACCAATCTGAGTAGGACGACACGACGCTCATCGACGGCCCGACATCGGCTTGGTGTGTCCGGAGCTTTACAGACTCTAAAGGACTCTCGCAGACTAATGCATCTTTACGGTGTTTCAATCACGTGTGCTGAATGTAACATTTATTTAAATTATTCATTTATATTCATTTAAAAAGTCTCCCTCAGTGTTTTTTATGAAATGTCGTTCCTACCTGTTGTTGAGTTGGTCCTGCTGCGTCTTGATGTCCGTCTCGCTCGGGTGTCCGTTGTGCTTCAGCTGCCGGGCGATCTGGTTCACCACGGCGACCCGGGACGCTTGGTTGTTCATCTCCGGCTCCAGGCTCTCGAAGCGGTGCTGGATCACCTCCAGGTCCTCCAGCTTCTCGGGGATCTCCATGCTGTTCAGCCACTGCTCCTTCTCGTCGATCCAGACCTGGCAGGCGTGAGCCTCGTTGAACATCTTGTAGAGCGCCAGCGCGTCCTGCAGCGCCTGCTTCCTCAGCTTCGTCAGCTCCGACACCTCCTTGTATCGCTCCTCGATGCCGGTCAGGCGCCCGCGGACCTCCTCAGACTGCGCCTCCTCCTCCGGCAGCGCGGCGGCCTGCTCCTGCAGCGAGTCGATGACGGACCGGTAGCTGGAGACCTCCGCCGCCGCGTCCTTGTGCTTCCGGACCAGCGCCTGCGTGGAGAACTCGTCGTGGCCGGTCTCTCCGCTGGACACGATGCGCAGGGCATCCAGCGTCCAGGCGTCCACGTCGTCTGCGTCCGTCTGGAACTGATGAAGCGCCAGAGCCTCCTCCAGCTTCCTCTTCCTCGCCGCTGCCAGGCGCTCCAGAGCCGCCCACTGGTCCTGCAGGTCGCACACACGCTCCTGGATCTTTGTGGCGGCAAAGTGTCCGGCCTGCACCTGTGGTAGTGTGACGAAATACAATGTTGTAGTAGTAAAGGAATCAGAAGGAGACCACTATTCATAATTCTGACTCATATCAGGGTTCAGGACTCATAATGCTGACTCATATCAGGGTTTAGGACTCATAATGCTGACTCATATCAGGGGTCAGGACTCATAATGCTGACTCATATCAGGGGTCAGGACTCATAATGCTGACTCATATCAGGGTTCAGGACTCATAATGCTGACTCATATCAGGGTTCAGGACTCATAATGCTGACTCATGTCAGGGGTCAGGACTCATAATGCTGACTCAGGTCAGGGTTCAGGACTCATAATGCTGACTCATATCAGGGTTTAGGACTCATAATGCTGACTCAGGTCAGGGTTCAGGACTCATAATGCTGACTCATATCAGGGTTCAGGACTCATAATGCTGACTCATATCAGGGTTCAGGACTCATAATGCTGACTCATATCAGGGGTCAGGACTCATAATGCTGACTCATATCAGGGTTTAGGACTCATAATGCTGACTCATATCAGGGTTTAGGACTCATAATGCTGACTCATATCAGGGGTCAGGACTCATAATGCTGACTCAGGTCAGGGTTCAGGACTCATAATGCTGACTCATATCAGGGTTCAGGACTCATAATGCTGACTCATGTCAGGGGTCAGGACTCATAATGCTGACTCAGGTCAGGGTTCAGGACTCATAATGCTGACTCATATCAGGGTTTAGGACTCATAATGCTGACTCAGGTCAGGGTTCAGGACTCATAATGCTGACTCATATCAGGGTTCAGGACTCATAATGCTGACTCATATCAGGGTTCAGGACTCATAATGCTGACTCATATCAGGGTTTAGGACTCATAATGCTGACTCATATCAGGGTTTAGGACTCATAATGCTGACTCATATCAGGGTTCAGGACTCATAATGCTGACTCATATCAGGGGTCAGGACTCATAATGCTGACTCATGTCAGGGGTCAGGACTCATAATGCTGACTCAGGTCAGGGTTCAGGACTCATAATGCTGACTCATATCAGGGTTCAGGACTCATAATGCTGACTCAGGTCAGGGTTCAGGACTCATAATGCTGACTCAGGTCAGGGTTCAGGACTCATAATGCTGACTCAGGTCAGGGTTCAGGACTCATAATGCTGACTCAGGTCAGGGTTCAGGACTCATAATGCTGACTCAGGTCAGGGTTCAGGACTCATAATGCTGACTCATATCAGGGTTTAGGACTCATGATGCTGACTCATATCAGGGTTCAGGACTCATAATGCTGACTCAGGTCAGGGTTCAGGACTCATAATGCTGACTCATATCAGGGTTCAGGACTCATAATGCTGACTCAGGTCAGGGTTCAGGACTCATAATGCTGACTCATGTCAGGGTTCAGGACTCAGGTCCGTCTCTTCCCACGCACCATGTCCTGGCCCTCGGCGATGGTGTTCTTCAGGAGTCCGTTGCGGCCGCTCATCTCGTGCTCCAGCGCTCGCTGCTGACTCAGCAGTCTTAGAGAACCCGTCAGGTCTTTGGCGTTCTCCAACGAGGACAGGATCTGCTCCTTCTCCCGGATCCAGCCCTCCTCTTCCGCCATGTCCCAGAAGAACTTCCAGAGGCGGCGGGACTCCTCCAGCCGGGCCCGGCGCTCCGCAGCCAGCTGGGTCAGCTCCTGGTAGCAGAACTCCAGGTGAGAGACCCGGTCCTCGATCACCTGAGGGTCGCACGGCTTGTAGCCTGACAGGAAGTAAACAGAGACGTATAAATATATAACAGATATTATTATTATTATTATTATAGGCATTAGTTAGTGAAATAAACTCTGCATGATGTTCTTCTCTAGTCTGAAGGAAAGGACAGACACTGCTCCGTGTTGAAGAGTAAAACCTGTAGAGTTTCAGGTCTGCTCACCGGCGTCGCTGACGGAGAACCGGGTGGCGTTGGAGCTGACGGCCTTCACGCGGTCGGCCTGGATGGAGATGTCGGCCTCCACCAGGGCGTGTTTCTGCAGCAGGTCCTCCACGCCCAGCAGGTGCTTCCCGTAGTCCTGAGACAGCAGCAGCATCTGGACGCAGGAAGAGAGGGTGAGGCTACTTCCTGTCTCTACAGTTCGAGGGAGTGCGGTCGTCTTTCAACTAGAAGGTTGCTGGGATCATGAGAAGTTCGAGGGGACAGAGGATGCAACATATGACTGTATCAGGTCAGAACATGACAGCTCCGTATGCTGTTTGAAGTGTATATAACCTGTGAGATATTCTTAGTCATCATACATTAGACTCTAAGGTCATCTGTCTCTTATCCTGCTGTACAGCAATATCATATTTAACTTCAACCATCTCTGTGTCTGTGTTATTAATTCCTCTTTGTCTTATTCTTTAATGTTGTGAGTGTTACATCGGATCCACGAAGTACGGCTCCATCCAAACCAGTTCTCTGAAGATGTTGTTGGCACGTTGACTGACCTTCATCTCGTCCGTCCAGTTATTTGAGGGGCACCAAGCGCCTCGGACACTCCTTTGTGCCCTCAATCAAGGGCTAACCACTGTAACCCGGGACTGTACCCACATAACACCTGCACTGCTTTCAAGTCTTTAACCTGCACTCACATCTGCACACTTATGTAAATATATTTAACATTTCAGAATGTTGAAGTTGCTGAGCGGGGGGTGGGGGGTGCTAGTGGAGCATGCTCATGAACTGTGGACTCGCAGCTGAGAAGCTGGGCTACTCTTCACGCTAACGAAGGATCACTTCTTCTTCAGGGCAGGGAAGGCTACGCAGTACGCAGGCTACTGTCCCGCAGCTGCTGCCTCTCTGTTGGACTCCGGAGCTGCACATTACTCACGAGAGTTTTTTTTTTTAAAGTGCTTTACGTGAAACATCCGGGGCTTGAGCCCAAGTAGCCACCCCCTAGCGCCGCCACTGGTTAGTACAAATGCTCAACTTTTTACTGTGATATCTTGTTTCAATTGTTACTTTATCATTTAATTTGTTGCTGTATTATTATTTTAACTTGTATTGTATTTGATCTTTACCTTGTGTGAATCCTGTTTTGAACTCTGACCTGTTGCTGCTCTAAACGCCTGAATCTCCCCACAGGGATAAATGAAGTTCCATCTGATCTTATCTCACATATTAAGTATTAATGTACCTTCTCAAAGATATTGAAGTGACTGTTATTGTGTATTCATTAGGGATGTAACGATACCAAAAACTCACGGTACGATAATATCGCGATAACAAGTCCACGGTACGATAATATCGCGATAACAAGTCCACGGTACGATAATATCGCGATAACAAGTCCACGGTACGATAATATCGCGATAACAAGTCCACGGTACGATAATATCGTGATATTGAATAATAAAGAAAGAAAAGAAAAAAAAAAGAAAAATTCAATAAAACATTTTTTTACTCGGAAAATGTTTCTTTATTACATAATAAATCTGATTTGTACAGTATTTTAGTAGGATAGCAGTATTTTAGTAGGATAGCAGTATTTTAGTAGGATAGCAGTATTTTAGTAGGATAGCAGTATTTTAGTAGGATAGCAGCATTTTAGTAGGATAGCAGTATTTTAGTAGGATAGCAGTATTTTAGTAGGATAGCAGTATTTTAGTAGGATAGCAGTATTTTAGTAGGATAGCAGCATTTTAGTAGGATAGCAGCATTTTAGTAGGATAGCAGTATTTTAGTAGGATAGCAGTATTTCAGTAGGATAGCAGCATTTTAGTAGGATAGCAGCATTTTAGTAGGATAGCAGTATTTTAAAGTGTCAAAAACAAAGTGACAGTAACAGACTGGAACAAGAAAACCAGTGTTTTTGTACCTATAGTACTACCAAACAAAGTAGGCATTTTCTTTGTGCCGCTGCATCTCACAAATAAACAAGGACATTTAATAATCAGACCCTGCAATAAAATACATCAAGTTTCACTTTAGTTTTTCAAGTAACTCAAACTCACGAGTCACTCACTCGGGATCATCAGACAGGTTTCTAGGAATATGAGCATGTCCACATTTCCAGGTATTTATAAGCTGGGATGTTTGGGCGTTTACAATATCCCCTGCTCTGGAAAGAACTCTCTCGCTTGGTACTGATGTTGCTGGTACTGATGTTGCTGGTACTGATGTTGCTGGTACTGATGTTGCTGGTGTTGCTGGTACTGATGTTGCTGGTACTGATGTTGCTGGTACTGATGTTGCTGGGACTGATGTTGCTGGTGTTGCTGGTACTGATGTTGCTGGTACTGATGTTGCTGGGACTGATGTTGCTGGGACTGATGTTGCTGGTACTGATGTTGCTGGTACTGATGTTGCTGGGACTGATGTTGCTGGTACTGATGTTGCTGGTACTGATGTTGCTGGTGTTGCTGGTACTGATGTTGCTGGTACTGATGTTGATGGGACTGATGTTGCTGGTACTGATGTTGCTGGTACTGATGTTGCTGGTACTGATGTTGCTGGTGCTGGTGTTGCTGGTACTGATGTTGCTGGTACTGATGTTGCTGGTACTGATGTTGCTGGTACTGATGTTGCTGGTGCTGGTGTTGCTGGTACTGATGTTGCTGGGACTGATGTTGCTGGTACTGATGTTGCTGGTACTGATGTTGCTGGTGTTGCTGGTACTGATGTTGCTGGTACTGATGTTGATGGGACTGATGTTGCTGGTACTGATGTTGCTGGTACTGATGTTGCTGATGTTGCTGGTACTGATGTTGCTGGTACTGATGTTGCTGGTACTGATGTTGCTGGGACTGATGTTGCTGGTACTGATGTTGCTTGTACTGATGTTGCTGGTACTGATGTTGCTGGGACTGATGTTGCTGGTGTTGCTGGTACTGATGTTGCTGGTACTGATGTTGCTGGGACTGATGTTGCTGGGACTGATGTTGCTGGTGTTGCTGGTACTGATGTTGCTGGTACTGATGTTGCTGATACTGATGTTGCTGGGACTGATGTTGCTGGTACTGATGTTGCTGGTACTGGTGTTGCTGGTACTGATGTTGCTGGTACTGATGTTGCTGGTACTGATGTTGATGGGACTGATGTTGCTGGTACTGATGTTGCTGGTACTGATGTTGCTGGTACTGATGTTGCTGGTGCTGGTGTTGCTGGTACTGATGTTGCTGGTACTGATGTTGCTGGTACTGATGTTGCTGGTGTTGCTGGTACTGATGTTGCTGGGACTGATGTTGCTGGTACTGATGTTGCTGGTACTGATGTTGCTGGTGTTGCTGGTACTGATGTTGCTGGTACTGATGTTGAAGGGACTGATGTTGCTGGTACTGATGTTGCTGGTACTGATGTTGCTGATGTTGCTGGTACTGATGTTGCTGGTACTGATGTTGCTGGTACTGATGTTGCTGGTGCTGGTGTTGCTGGTACTGATGTTGCTGGTACTGATGTTGCTGGTACTGATGTTGCTGGTACTGATGTTGCTGGTGCTGGTGTTGCTGGTACTGATGTTGCTGGTACTGATGTTGCTGGGACTGATGTTGCTGGTACCGATATTGCTGGGACAGCAGTGGTCGCGTTAACCGAATATTTTATTTATCAATGACGGAAAAATCTGAAAGCAGTCTGTCATTTTGACAGATTAGAACAAACTGGGAGCAGCGCCAACGTTTCCCCGCAGCGAGGCTCTGGTGTTATGCCGTGTTATGCATGCCCTCCCAAAGGAAATGATATAGTTTCCAAACCGTACTTTGCCGTACAGATCAACACATGTCTGGGAGGTTTTGCTTTACGCTGTGCGCGCTCCCGCGAGGTGCATCATGCACACAGGGCATAACACCGCCCCCCCCCCCCCCCCCCCCCCCCCCCGTTGACAGTTCATGAGCGTGCTCTCTCTCTCTGTTCAGACCCGACGGGTAATAAGGGATTATGACGGACATTTTACGATCCTGTCTGTCAAAGTGACGGACAGCGAAAAAGTCTAACGCCACCTCAGTGGGAAAGAGAGATATGCTTTGGCCATGGGTGACAGCAGTGGGTCAAACTGTGCATTGTCTCTCCACCACTTCAACAACAATACAGTTGTTGCCAAGAAGGTGAGGCTTAATGACAGAGATATAGATATACTGTTGGTACTTGTCCATGTCTCTAGGTGTGTGCATGTAGCCCTGTAAATACCATGTCCTTTTGTGTTCTGTTGTTTTATGTTCATGTTGTAACCTACTTGCTGCCATGTTGGACAGGTCTCTCTTGAAAAGAGATCGATGATCTCAATGGGACCACCTGGTTCAATAAAGGTTTAAAACAAAAAAAGTATTTAAAAAAATGTATATATATTTTTTTTAATTAATTTTTTTTTTTTAAATGGCGGTAGATT
>JAPTMU010000235.1:156390-188859 GCA_028583405.1 Pogonophryne albipinna | reverse complement strand
TCATCTCGTCCGTCCAGTTATTTGAGGGGCACCAAGCGCCTCGGACACTCCTTTGTGCCCTCAATCAAGGGCTAACCACTGTAACCCGGGACTGTACCCACATAACACCTGCACTGCTTTCAAGTCTTTAACCTGCACTCACATCTGCACACTTATGTAAATATATTTAACATTTCAGAATGTTGAAGTTGCTGAGCGGGGGGTGGGGGGTGCTAGTGGAGCATGCTCATGAACTGTGGACTCGCAGCTGAGAAGCTGGGCTACTCTTCACGCTAACGAAGGATCACTTCTTCTTCAGGGCAGGGAAGGCTACGCAGTACGCAGGCTACTGTCCCGCAGCTGCTGCCTCTCTGTTGGACTCCGGAGCTGCACATTACTCACGAGAGTTTTTTTTTTTAAAGTGCTTTACGTGAAACATCCGGGGCTTGAGCCCAAGTAGCCACCCCCTAGCGCCGCCACTGGTTAGTACAAATGCTCAACTTTTTACTGTGATATCTTGTTTCAATTGTTACTTTATCATTTAATTTGTTGCTGTATTATTATTTTAACTTGTATTGTATTTGATCTTTACCTTGTGTGAATCCTGTTTTGAACTCTGACCTGTTGCTGCTCTAAACGCCTGAATCTCCCCACAGGGATAAATGAAGTTCCATCTGATCTTATCTCACATATTAAGTATTAATGTACCTTCTCAAAGATATTGAAGTGACTGTTATTGTGTATTCATTAGGGATGTAACGATACCAAAAACTCACGGTACGATAATATCGCGATAACAAGTCCACGGTACGATAATATCGCGATAACAAGTCCACGGTACGATAATATCGCGATAACAAGTCCACGGTACGATAATATCGCGATAACAAGTCCACGGTACGATAATATCGTGATATTGAATAATAAAGAAAGAAAAGAAAAAAAAAGAAAAATTCAATAAAACATTTTTTTACTCGGAAAATGTTTCTTTATTACATAATAAATCTGATTTGTACAGTATTTTAGTAGGATAGCAGTATTTTAGTAGGATAGCAGTATTTTAGTAGGATAGCAGCATTTTAGTAGGATAGCAGTATTTTAGTAGGATAGCAGCATTTTAGTAGGATAGCAGTATTTTAGTAGGATAGCAGCATTTTAGTAGGATAGCAGCATTTTAGTAGGATAGCAGTATTTTAGTAGGATAGCAGTATTTCAGTAGGATAGCAGCATTTTAGTAGGATAGCAGTATTTTAGTAGGATAGCAGCATTTTAGTAGGATAGCAGCATTTTAGTAGGATAGCAGTATTTTAGTAGGATAGCAGTATTTTAGTAGGATAGCAGTATTTTAGTAGGATAGCAGTATTTTAGTAGGATAGCAGCATTTTAGTAGGATAGCAGTATTTTAGTAGGATAGCAGCATTTTAGTAGGATAGCAGCATTTTAGTAGGATAGCAGTATTTTAGTAGGATAGCAGTATTTCAGTAGGATAGCAGCATTTTAGTAGGATAGCAGCATTTTAGTAGGATAGCAGTATTTTAAAGTGTCAAAAACAAAGTGACAGTAACAGACTGGAACAAGAAAACCAGTGTTTTTGTACCTATAGTTCTACCAAACAAAGTAGGCATTTTCTTTGTGCCGCTGCATCTCACAAATAAACAAGGACATTTAATAATCAGACCCTGCAATAAAATACATCAAGTTTCACTTTAGTTTTTCAAGTAACTCAAACTCACGAGTCACTCACTCGGGATCATCAGACAGGTTTCTAGGAATATGAGCATGTCCACATTTCCAGGTATTTATAAGCTGGGATGTTTGGGCGTTTACAATATCCCCTGCTCTGGAAAAAACTCTCTCGCTTGGTACTGATGTTGCTGGTACTGATGTTGCTGGTACTGATGTTGCTGGTACTGATGTTGCTGGGACTGATGTTGCTGGTGTTGCTGGTACTGATGTTGCTGGTACTGATGTTGCTGGGACTGATGTTGCTGGGACTGATGTTGCTGGTACTGATGTTGCTGGTACTGATGTTGCTGGGACTGATGTTGCTGGTACTGATGTTGCTGGTACTGATGTTGCTGGTGTTGCTGGTACTGATGTTGCTGGTACTGATGTTGATGGGACTGATGTTGCTGGTACTGATGTTGCTGGTACTGATGTTGCTGGTACTGATGTTGCTGGTACTGATGTTGCTGGTACTGATGTTGCTGGTGCTGGTGTTGCTGGTACTGATGTTGCTGGTACTGATGTTGCTGGTACTGATGTTGCTGGTGCTGGTGTTGCTGGTACTGATGTTGCTGGGACTGATGTTGCTGGTACTGATGTTGCTGGTACTGATGTTGCTGGTGTTGCTGGTACTGATGTTGCTGGTACTGATGTTGATGGGACTGATGTTGCTGGTACTGATGTTGCTGGTACTGATGTTGCTGATGTTGCTGGTACTGATGTTGCTGGTACTGATGTTGCTGGTACTGATGTTGCTGGGACTGATGTTGCTGGTACTGATGTTGCTTGTACTGATGTTGCTGGTACTGATGTTGCTGGGACTGATGTTGCTGGTGTTGCTGGTACTGATGTTGCTGGTACTGATGTTGCTGGGACTGATGTTGCTGGGACTGATGTTGCTGGTGTTGCTGGTACTGATGTTGCTGGTACTGATGTTGCTGATACTGATGTTGCTGGGACTGATGTTGCTGGTACTGATGTTGCTGGTACTGGTGTTGCTGGTACTGATGTTGCTGGTACTGATGTTGCTGGTACTGATGTTGATGGGACTGATGTTGCTGGTACTGATGTTGCTGGTACTGATGTTGCTGGTACTGATGTTGCTGGTGCTGGTGTTGCTGGTACTGATGTTGCTGGTACTGATGTTGCTGGTACTGATGTTGCTGGTGTTGCTGGGACTGATGTTGCTGGTACTGATGTTGCTGGTACTGATGTTGCTGGTGTTGCTGGTACTGATGTTGCTGGTACTGATGTTGAAGGGACTGATGTTGCTGGTACTGATGTTGCTGGTACTGATGTTGCTGATGTTGCTGGTACTGATGTTGCTGGTACTGATGTTGCTGGTACTGATGTTGCTGGTGCTGGTGTTGCTGGTACTGATGTTGCTGGTACTGATGTTGCTGGTACTGATGTTGCTGGTACTGATGTTGCTGGTGCTGGTGTTGCTGGTACTGATGTTGCTGGTACTGATGTTGCTGGGACTGATGTTGCTGGTACCGATATTGCTGGGACAGCAGTGGTCGCGTTAACCGAATATTTTATTTATCAATGACGGAAAAATCTGAAAGCAGTCTGTCATTTTGACAGATTAGAACAAACTGGGAGCAGCGCCAACGTTTCCCCGCAGCGAGGCTCTGGTGTTATGCCGTGTTATGCATGATGCCCTCCCAAAGGAAATGATATAGTTTCCAAACCGTACTTTGCCGTACAGATCAACACATGTCTGGGAGGTTTTGCTTTACGCTGTGCGCGCTCCCGCGAGGTGCATCATGCACACAGGGCATAACACCGCCCCCCCCCCCCCCCCCCCCCCGTTGACAGTTCATGAGCGTGCTCTCTCTCTCTGTTCAGACCCGACGGGTAATAAGGGATTATGACGGACATTTTACGATCCTGTCTGTCAAAATGACGGACAGCGAAAAAGTCTAACGCCACCTCAGTGGGAAAGAGAGATATGCTTTGGCCATGGGTGACAGCAGTGGGTCAAACTGTGCATTGTCTCTCCACCACTTCAACAACAATACAGTTGTTGCCAAGAAGGTGAGGCTTAATGACAGAGATATAGATATACTGTTGGTACTTGTCCATGTCTCTAGGTGTGTGCATGTAGCCCTGTAAATACCATGTCCTTTTGTGTTCTGTTGTTTTATGTTCATGTTGTAACCTACTTGCTGCCATGTTGGACAGGTCTCTCTTGAAAAAGAGATCGATGATCTCAATGGGACCACCTGGTTCAATAAAGGTTTAAAACAAAAAAAAGTATTTAAAAAAATGTATATATATTTTTTTTAATTAATTTTTTTTTTTAAATGGCGGTAGATTTTGTCAGTCTCACGACGGTATTGGGACGTTTATTTACCGCGATACCGCGATATTCGGTATATCGTTACATCCCTGGTATTCATTGATTGTTGTGTTTGTATTTATGTCTTAATGTGTGCATGTGTATAAATGTGTCTGTTGATTGTGTATATAGACATATATATCTTTGTATTTTTGTATTTGGGATGTGAATGGGACTGAAAGATTGACAATGACTTTGACTTTTGACTGGACGGTGCAGTTGCCTGACCTTCATCTCGTCCATCCAGTCCATGATGTGCAGCATCTCCTGGAAGACCCTCTGCAGCCCCAGGTTGGTCTCCAGCCGCAGCCGGCGGGCCTTCAGCAGCTCCAGCAGATACTCCCACAGCCGCACCACGTTCTCCTTCCTGGCCGCCACGCGCTTGATGTCGTGGTAAGACTCCGCCTCCAGCTCCCGGGCCACCGATAGGACGGCCTGGACGCGCTCCTCATACGCCGTGATGTCCGTCTCGATGGCCTCGTGCTTCTTGGTGGCCGCGTCCACCGCCTGCAGGTCGAAGCCAAAGTTATCCTGCGGAGACATTTCATCACGTTAGGAGGAAAATACATCCTGGAAAGGATTGTTGGAGATGTTCATTGAGTTTAAGATAAGATATACTCTATGGATCCCAATTGAGGAGTTTGTCCCAGCAGCATGTAGATATGACATGAATCAGAAGTTACATTTAATACAATAAAGACGTGCAAATCAGCAGGAGAAGATAATATACACGCTGATGATGAATAATAAGGAAGGATATCTATAGAGTATATATATTGAATACACAAATAAACAGGATTGAATGCATCCAGTCTATCAAAACAAAACATTTCCCAACATCCAGAGGAGAATAATATTCCTGTCTCACCTGCGACACCAGCCTCTGGTTCTCGCTCAGCCACGTCTCTCTCATGGCCGCCTTCCTGTCGAAGCGCCTGGCGAGCTGCTCCAGCTTCTCCTGACGAATCAGCTCCATCCTCAGAGCCAGCTCCCGCTCATGCTCCGCCTTCTCCAGACGCTCCCACGCCTGACGGGGGACAGCGTCATTACAGAGGCTGCATGAAGACCTCCAGAGGGCCTACAGCCCCCCTCAACATCACTATCTAACACATGGTGATGTCTTCTCTACATCACCATGTGTCCCCGGTGTGTCCCCAGTGTGTCCTGGTGTGTCCCGGTGTGTCCCTGGTGTGTCCCGGTGTGTCCCTGGTGTGTCCTGGTGTGACCCGGTGTGTCCCCAGTGTGTCCTGGTGTGTCCCAGGTGTGTCCCTGGTGTGTCCCCGGTGTGTCCCATTGTGTCCCTGGTGTGTCCCCGGTGTGTCCCGATGTGTCCTGGTGTGTCCCGGTGTGTCCCTGGTGTGTCCCTGGTGTGTCCCGGTGTGTCCCGGTGTGTCCCTGGTGTGTCCCCGGTGTGTCCCGGTGTGTCCCTGGTGTCCCCCCGGTGTGTCCCTGGTGTGTCCCGGTGTGTCCCCGGTGTGTCCCTGGTGTGTCCCCGGTGTGTCAGGAGACTCACAAAGTGATGTCTTCTACATCACCATGTGTCCCCTCGGTGTGTCAGGAGACTCACAAAGTGATGTCTTCTCTACATCACCATGTGTCCCCGTGTGTCCCCGGTGTGTCAGGAGACTCTCAAAGTGTCAGAAATAACCCCTCTCTCTTCTCCTCCGTACCCACATCTCTAAAAACGGGGAACAACGGAGCTGATCCAGATTTGCTGCGTCATGACCACATTACTAAAATGTGGGCGGGCTTTAGACCCACGGGCCAATCAGAAACGTTGCTGTCAGAAACAAAGAGACGTGTTCTGGAAGTAATATGGTCTGTGTTTACATTAGCATGCTAACACTCAGAGCTAACCTGCACTGGAGAGAGTGTGTGTGAAGAAGCAGGAAATCAAAAGGAAGTCACCTTGTGGTAAACCTGAGAGAGAAAGAGTTTGAGCTCCATCCTGTTTCAGAGAGAATCCTTGATGTGGTTTGGAACATGATCTGGAGTTTCATCATGGCAGCATTTAGCTGAGTTTCTGCTGGGAGAGTTCTCCTGATGAGATCTACTCTCTCTCTGAAGCTACTGACCCAGAGTCAGCTCTTTAGGAACAGCTGGAGGAGAGGGGGGGGGCTACAAGGACCTGTTTGGGGTTTGGAGCAGGACACTTCAGAGACATGTCCTTAGTAACAGCTGGAGGAGAGGGGGGGGGGCTACGAGGACCTGTTTGGGGTTTGGAGCAGGACACTTCAGAGACATGTCCTTAGTAACAGCTGGAAGAGAGGGGGGGGGGGGGCTACGAGGACCTGTTTGGGGTTTGGAGCAGGACACTTCAGAGACATGTCCTTAGTAACAGCTGGAGGAGAGGGGGGGGGGCTACGAGGACCTGTTTGGGGTTTGGAGCAGGACACTTCAGAGACATGTCCTTAGTAACAGCTGGAGGAGAGGGGGGGGGCTACGAGGACCTGTTTGGGGTTTGGAGCAGGACACTTCAGAGACATGTCCTTAGTAACAGCTGGAAGAGAGGGGGGGGGGGGGCTACGAGGACCTGTTTGGGGTTTGGAGCAGGACACTTCAGAGACATGTCCTTAGTAACAGCTGGAGGAGAGGGGGGGGGGCTACGAGGACCTGTTTGGGGTTTGGAGCAGGACACTTCAGAGACATGTCCTTAGTAACAGCTGGAGGAGAGGGGGGGGGCTACGAGGACCTGTTTGGGGTTTGGAGCAGGACACTTCAGAGACATGTCCATAGTAACAGCTGGAAGAGAGGGGGGGTGGCTACAAGGATCTGTTTGGGGTTTGGAGCAGGACACTTCAGAGACATGTCCTTAGTAACAGCTGGAAGAGAGGAGGGGGGGGGCTACAAGGACCTGTTTGGGGTTTGGAGCAGGACACTTCAGAGACATGTCCTTAGTAACAGCTGGAAGAGAGTGGGGGGGGGGCTACAAGGATCTGTTTGGGGTTTGGAGCAGGACACTTCAGAGACATGTCCTTAGTAACAGCTGGAAGAGAGGAGGGGGGGGGCTACAAGGACCTGTTTGGGGTTTGGAGCAGGACACTTCAGAGACATGTCCTTAGTAACAGCTGGAAGAGAGGGAGGGGGGGGCTACAAGGACCTGTTTGGGGTTTGGAGCAGGACACTTCAGAGACATGTCCTTAGTAACAGCCGGAAGAGAGGGGGGGGCTACAAGGACCTGTTTGGGGTTTGAAGCAGGACACTTCAGAGACATGTCCTTAGTAACAGCTGGAAGAGAGGGGGGGGGCTACAAGGATCTGTTTGGGGTTTGGAGCAGGACACTTCAGAGACATGTCCTTAGTAACAGCTGGAAGAGAGGGGGGGGCTACAAGGACCTGTTTGGGGTTTGGAGCAGGACACTTCAGAGACATGTCCTTAGTAACAGCTGGAAGAGAGGGGGGGGCTACAAGGACCTGTTTGGGGTTTGGAGCAGGACACTTCAGAGACATGTCCTTAGTAACAGCTGGAAGAGAGGGGGGGGGGCTACAAGGATCTGTTTGGGGTTTGGAGCAGGACACTTCAGAGACATGTCCTTAGTAACAGCTGGAAGAGAGGGGGTGGGGCTACAAGGACCTGTTTGGGGTTTGGAGCAGGACACTTCAGAGACATGTCCTTAGTAACAGCTGGAAGAGAGGGGGGGGGGCTACAAGGACCTGTTTGGGGTTTGGAGCAGGACACTTCAGAGACATGTCCTTAGTAACAGCTGGAAGAGAGGGGGGGGCTACAAGGACCTGTTTGGGGTTTGGAGCAGGACACTTCAGAGACATGTCCTTAGTAACAGCTGGAAGAGAGGGGGGGGGCTATAAGGACCTGTTTGGGGTTTGGAGCAGGACACTTCAGAGACATGTCCTTAGTAACAGCTGGAAGAGAGGGGGGGGGGCTACAAGGATCTGTTTGGGGTTTGGAGCAGGACACTTCAGAGACATGTCCTTAGTAACAGCTGGAAGAGAGGGGGGGGGCTATAAGGACCTGTTTGGGGTTTGGAGCAGGACACTTCAGAGACATGTCCTTAGTAACAGCTGGAAGAGAGGGGGGGGGCTACAAGGATCTGTTTGGGGTTAGGAGCAGGACTCTTCAGAGTCATGTCCTTATATCTGAGAGCTGTAATGTATGCCTTAAGCGTGTAATAGAGCTTTAGAGAAGCTAATGCCTCAGCGTGAGGGGAGCAGCTCTCACCTTGTTGATGTCTGAGATCAGCTTCCCCTCTCGCGGTGTGAACACCTTCTGGTTGTTGGCTCTCATTTTACTCTGGATGGTGAACAGCAGGACCTCCAGGTTCCCCTTCTCCGTGAACCTGCACACACACACACACACACACACACACACACACACACACACACACACACACACACACACACACACACACACACACACACACACACACACACACACACACACACACACACACACACACACACACACACACACACACACACACACACACACACACACACACACACACACACACACACACCAGTTAGAGGGGGGGTCACAGTACAGAGAACGAGAGTGAAGGTGTAGAGGTTCCTCTTCTCAGATTCTGTTGCTTGGGAGGCTTCTCTCTAGCTGTTAGTCTGATGCTGTGTGTGTAGATATATCTCTGTATAGCGTATATAGCCTGTCAGAGACTTTCTGACACAGCAGATCATAATAACCAATGCACGCTGAAGGCTCTCTGAGCAGCTCTCCCTGATCCTGCTGTGATGTTTCATGTTGTTGTTTGTTTCTCATGTGTGTTGATGTTCCACACACACACACACCTGAGGCCTGTACTACGAAGCCGGATGTTCTCTTAGCGGCTAACTTCAGGGTAACTCTGGGTTTCCGGTTCTACGAAGCTGGTTCTCTTTTTAGCAGGCTAGATCTCCATGGTAACGTATGCTGAGCGGCTAACCTGCTCCGGAGCAGGTTAGGTTACAGGCTAAGAGCTCAACTCAGTGAAAGCACCGCCTGCTGACCAATCAGAGCTCAGTGTGCGGAGTTTAAAGCGATCAAGTCATATTACAGGAGAAAGGAAATACAGAAAAGCTGCCGTTGCAGGAAAGACGGCCGGCAGAAATCACCGTCTGTGTGAACGTGAACATGAATAGAATATCACCTCCATCTTCAGAGCAATCTGACTATTATAACATTAGGGTTAAGAAAGCTTACTGAAATATCTGCCACAACATCAGTAACCGGATCAGAGTAACATTAAGTACAGTCCGCGGCATATCACTTCATAATGTATCACATATCTCCTGATCTGAGTCAGCTGAGCCGTATCTGGCCGTGCAACACTCACAGAGTCACAGACTGGATGCAGAAGGATTATTTTAAGCAACACATTAAGTTGAGGAAACACTCGAGTCAAATGTAATGAAAGTCAGATGGTGTCTTAGACGGGCAGTGATATCATAAACCTGTTAACGCATTCAAACACTTGTTCTGTTACCAGCTGTATTCACCTTGCAGGTGCAGCTCTGTGGCTTTGATCCTGGATCAAGTGTTTAAGTCATGTTTAAAGTTTAACTTCTTCATATGTCTAATATTATAGTTGACTTTTCATTCAGGAAGTATGACGCTGCGCTGTCAGTACGCTTCTCCATGTCTGTGATTGGTCGAATGCTCCAGATACCACCCCTCTCATGTGAACGCGCACCTAACTAGATAGGACACGGCTGGCTTGAGCGATCCACTTGATAACCCGCGTCGTAGGACCGCTTAGCGAGAGCGCGTATGTTTTGGATTAGGCCAACCGGCTAACTCAAACATATCCAGGTTAGGTTGAACCAGCTTCGTAGTACAGGCCTCTGCTGTGATGTTACATGTTGTTTGTTTCTCATGTGTGTTGATGTGTGTCAGTTGATGTTCCACATGGAGCTGCTGGGATGCAAGGAGCATCTCAGACCTGATCTGACCGTTAAAGTGTTATTGTATTGTAGTGGGGGGGTTTACTTGGGGGGCTTCTCCGCGGTCCGATAGGTGTTGAAGGCCTGCAGCTGCTGCTGGACCCCCAGCAGGGCGTTGGCGAACTTCCTGTTGTTGAGGATGATGATGGTCTGCTCGATCCACTCCAGCAGATCTGAGGCCAGAGACTCGTACTTCTCCACCATCTTCTCCGTCTCTATGGCGTTCTCCAGCACCTGCAGGGGAAACACACTTTAACTACTTCCTGTGAGGAGGGTCCTGATTGTCTCTTATGTTGAAGGTTTCCTGGATGTTCCTTAATATCTTTTATTTTGAAGGTTCCTGACCTTGCCGATGCGCTTCCCCTCCACCTTCAGAGCCTTCATCTTAGAGAAGTAGTGGTAGTACGTCACCACGTATGTGATCACCGACTTATCGTCCGGCTGGTCCACGCTGATGTCTGCAGAGCAACAAATACACATTATAAAATATACATATAAAGTCCTGCAGGGGCTCTTATAGAGCGGTGCAGTGACGAGTCCTAAAGCCAGGAAGTGAGTCAGCATGTCTCCACTTCCTGTTCCCTGGTCTCAGAGCCAATGGGATCTCTCCGTAGGATTTAGGAAACTAGCTGAACTAAGGTCTGTGGTTGAGACACATTGAAGAGACGGATCACGTTTTGTTCTAGGACATTAAATCATCAGCAGTGACCCCACTGTGATTTCTGAAGAGTGGACGTGTCTGAGAAACGATGGTTGTTACCAAGTGGCTGAATAGAACTACAGAAGTCGTGGAGGCCGTTGTACGTCATTACGCCGAACACGTGAACACTCCTCTGAGTTAGTTTCTGTTCTGCTTGAAAGCAAGTCCCTGCCTCCTGCAGAGTGTTCAAACAAATGCTTCAACTCGTTCCATCTAGAATCTGTGTGTTTGAATATGGATCTGAAGTTGGCGTGACGTTGAAATCGTGCTGCTGGACTCGGCTGTAGTTCCTTTATAGCATAACGTTAGCATTTAGCTTCTGGGGACTAGATTTATGATTCAACATTATAAAAGTAGACATGTGGAGATGATCCTGAACAAAACGTGCATTTATCAAACGGGTACGTTTTCCACAGATCTTATTTCTAGCTCTTTTCCTAAATCCTCTGGAGAGATCCCATTGGCTCTGAGACCAGGGAACAGGAAGTGGAGAGATCCCATTGGCTCTGAGACCAGGGAACAGGAAGTGGAGAGATCCCATTGGCTCTGAGACCAGGGAACAGCAGCTTCCTGCAGGGGGGAACTACAGAGACACGTCATCACTGCACCGCTCCATATACATATAAAGTCATTTAGGGGCTCTTATTGTGAAGGGGAGCAGGAAGTCACCCTCGGGGTCCAGCAGCTTGGTGATGCCCAGGTGTTGCTCCGCCAGGTTGAAAGCGTCCTGAAGGTTGTGGTGGGCGTTCGACTTCTTCAGCTTATCGAAGTCGATGAGATCGGGCCTGAGCACGGGGACAACTTTATTAACAACACTTTATTTACACAACTTTATTAACAATACTTTATTTACACAACTTTATCTAAACAACTTTTTTAGCTCAAAGAAAATGTCATTAAGTCGCCCGTTAAACGCTCATCTCACGAAGATATCTTCAGATAACAGAGGGCGTTACCTGAGAGTCAGTTATCTGAAGGTTACCTGAGTCAGTTATCTGAAGGTTACCTGAGTCAGTTATCTGAAGGTTACCTGAGTCAGTTATCTGAAGGTTACCTGAGAGTCAGTTATCTGAAGGTTACCTGAGTCAGTTATCTGAAGGTTACCTGAGAGTCAGTTATCTGAAGGTTACCTGAGTCAGTTATCTGAAGGTTACCTGAGAGTCAGTTATCTGAAGGTTACCTGAGAGTCAGTTATCTGAAGGTTACCTGAGAGTCAGTTATCTGAAGGTTACCTGAGAGTCAGTTATCTGAAGGTTACCTGAGAGTCAGTTATCTGAAGGTTACCTGAGAGTCAGTTATCTAAAGGTTACCTGAGAGTCAGTTATCTGAAGGTTACCTGAGAGTCAGTTATCTGAAGGTTACCTGAGAGTCAGTTATCTGAAGGTTACCTGAGAGTCAGTTATCTGAAGGTTACCTGAGAGTCAGTTATCTGAAGGTTACCTGAGAGTCAGTTATCTGAAGGTTACCTGAGAGTCAGTTATCTGAAGGTTACCTGAGAGTCAGTTAACTGAAGGTTACCTGAGTCAGTTATCTGAAGGTTACCTGAGAGTCAGTTATCTGAAGGTTACCTGAGAGTCAGTTAACTGAAGGTTACCTGAGAGTCAGTTATCTGAAGGTTACCTGAGAGTCAGTTATCTGAAGGTTACCTGAGAGTCAGTTATCTGAAGGTTACCTGAGAGTCAGTTATCTGAAGGTTACCTGAGAGTCAGTTATCTGAAGGTTACCTGAGAGTCAGTTATCTGAAGGTTACCTGAGTCAGTTATCTGAAGGTTACCTGAGAGTCAGTTATCTGAAGGTTACCTGAGAGTCAGTTATCTGAAGGTTACCTGAGAGTCAGTTATCTGAAGGTTACCTGAGAGTCAGTTATCTGAAGGTTACCTGAGAGTCAGTTATCTGAAGGTTACCTGAGAGTCAGTTATCTGAAGGTTACCTGAGAGACAGTATATCTGAAGGTTACCTGAGAGTCAGTTATCTGAAGGTCACCTGAGAGTCAGTTATCTGAAGGTTACCTGAGAGTCAGTTATCTGAAGGTTACCTGAGAGTCAGTTATCTGAAGGTTACCTGAGAGTCAGTTATCTGAAGGTTACCTGAGAGTCAGTTATCTGAAGGTTACCTGAGAGTCAGTTATCTGAAGGTTACCTGAGTCAGTTATCTGAAGGTTACCTGAGAGTCAGTTATCTGAAGGTTACCTGAGTCAGTTATCTGAAGGTTACCTGAGAGTCAGTTATCTGAAGGTTACCTGAGTCAGTTATCTGAAGGTTACCTGAGAGTCAGTTATCTGAAGGTTACCTGAGAGTCAGTTATCTGAAGGTTACCTGAGAGTCAGTTATCTGAAGGTTACCTGAGAGTCAGTTATCTGAAGGTTACCTGAGAGTCAGTTATCTGAAGGTTACCTGAGAGTCAGTTATCTGAAGGTTACCTGAGAGTCAGTTATCTGAAGGTCAGTTATCTGAAGGTCACCTGAGAGTCAGTTATCTGAGAGTCAGTTATCTGAAGGTTACCTGAGAGTCAGTTATCTGAAGGTCAGTTATCTGAAGGTTACCTGAGAGTCAGTTATCTGAAGGTTACCTGAGTCAGTTATCTGAAGGTTACCTGAGAGTCAGTTATCTGAAGGTTACCTGAGAGTCAGTTATCTGAAGGTCACCTGAGAGTCAGTTATCTGAGAGTCAGTTATCTGAAGGTCACCTGAGAGTCAGTTATCTGAAGGTTACCTGAGAGTCAGTTATCTGAAGGTTACCTGAGAGTCAGTTATCTGAAGGTTACCTGAGAGTCAGTTATCTGAAGGTTACCTGAGAGTCAGTTATCTGAAGGTTACCTGAGAGTCAGTTATCTGAAGGTTACCTGAGAGTCAGTTATCTGAAGGTTACCTGAGAGTCAGTTATCTGAAGGTTACCTGAGAGTCAGTTAACTGAAGGTTACCTGAGTCAGTTATCTGAAGGTTACCTGAGAGTCAGTTATCTGAAGGTTACCTGAGAGTCAGTTATCTGAAGGTTACCTGAGAGTCAGTTAACTGAAGGTTACCTGAGAGTCAGTTATCTGAAGGTTACCTGAGAGTCAGTTATCTGAAGGTTACCTGAGAGTCAGTTATCTGAAGGTTACCTGAGAGTCAGTTAACTGAAGGTTACCTGAGAGTCAGTTATCTGAAGGTTACCTGAGAGTCAGTTATCTGAAGGTTACCTGAGTCAGTTATCTGAAGGTTACCTGAGAGTCAGTTATCTGAAGGTCAGTTATCTGAAGGTTACCTGAGTCAGTTATCTGAAGGTTACCTGAGAGTCAGTTATCTGAAGGTTACCTGAGAGTCAGTTAACTGAAGGTTACCTGAGAGTCAGTTATCTGAAGAGTTACCTGAAGTCAGTTATCTGAAGGTTACCTGAGAGTCAGTTATCTGAAGGTTACCTGAGAGTCAGTTATCTGAAGGTTACCTGAGTCAGTATCTGAAGGTTACCTGAGAGTCAGTTATCTGAAGGTTACCTGAGAGACAGTTATCTGAAGGTTACCTGAGGTCAGTTATCTGAAGGTTACCTGAGAGTCAGTTATCTGAAGGTCACCTGAGAGTCAGTTATCTGAAGGTTACCTGAGAGTCCGTTATCGGAAGGTTACTGAGAGTCAGTTACCTGAAGGTTACCTGAGAGACAGTTATCTGAAGGTTACCTGAGTCAGTTATCTGAAGGTTACCTGAGAGTCAGTTATCTGAAGGTTACCTGAGAGTCAGTTATCTGAAGGTTACCTGAGAGTCAGTTATCTGAAGGTTACCTGAGAGTCAGTTATCTGAAGGTTACCTGAGAGTCAGTTATCTGAAGGTTACCTGAGAGTCAGTTATCTGAAGGTTACCTGAGAGTCAGTTATCTGAAGGTTACCTGAGAGTCAGTTATCTGAAGGTTACCTGAGAGTCAGTTATCTGAAGGTTACCTGAGTCAGTTATCTGAAGGTTACCTGAGAGTCAGTTATCTGAAGGTTACCTGAGTCAGTTATCTGAAGGTTACCTGAGAGTCAGTTATCTGAAGGTTACCTGAGTCAGTTATCTGAAGGTTACCTGAGAGTCAGTTATCTGAAGGTTACCTGAGAGTCAGTTAACTGAAGGTTACCTGAGAGACAGTTATCTGAAGGTTACCTGAGAGTCAGTTATCTGAAGGTTACCTGAGAGTCAGTTATCTGAAGGTTACCTGAGAGTCAGTTATCTGAAGGTTACCTGAGAGACAGTTATCTGAAGGTTACCTGAGAGTCAGTTATCTGAAGGTTACCTGAGAGTCAGTTATCTGAAGGTTACCTGAGTCAGTTATCTGAAGGTACCTGAGAGTCAGTTATCTGAAGGTTACCTGAGTCAGTTATCTGAAGGTTACCTGAGAGTCAGTTATCTGAAGGTTACCTGAGTCAGTTATCTGAAGGTTACCTGAGAGTCAGTTATCTGAAGGTTACCTGAGAGTCAGTTATCTGAAGGTTACCTGAGAGTCAGTTATCTGAAGGTTACCTGAGAGTCAGTTATCTGAAGGTTACCTGAGAGTCAGTTATCTAAAGGTTACCTGAGAGTCAGTTATCTGAAGGTTACCTGAGAGTCAGTTATCTGAAGGTTACCTGAGAGTCAGTTATCTGAAGGTTACCTGAGAGTCAGTTATCTGAAGGTTACCTGAGAGTCAGTTATCTGAAGGTTACCTGAGTCAGTTATCTGAAGGTTACCTGAGAGTCAGTTTATCTGAAGGTTACCTGGAGTCAGTTATCTGAAGGTTACCTGAGAGTCAGTTAACTGAAGGTTACCTGAGTCAGTTATCTGAAGGTTACCTGAGAGTCAGTTATCTGAAGGTTACCTGAGAGTCAGTTAACTGAAGGTTACCTGAGAGTCAGTTATCTGAAGGTTACCTGAGAGTCAGTTATCTGAAGGTTACCTGAGAGTCAGTTATCTGAAGGTTACCTGAGAGTCAGTTATCTGAAGGTTACCTGAGAGTCAGTTATCTGAAGGTTACCTGAGAGTCAGTTATCTGAAGGTTACCTGAGAGTCAGTTATCTGAAGGTTACCTGAGAGTCAGTTATCTGAAGGTTACCTGAGAGTCAGTTATCTGAAGGTTACCTGAGAGTCAGTTATCTGAAGGTTACCTGAGAGTCAGTTATCTGAAGGTTACCTGAGAGTCAGTTATCTGAAGGTTACCTGAGAGTCAGTTATCTGAAGGTTACCTGAGAGTCAGTTATCTGAAGGTTACCTGAGAGACAGTTATCTGAAGGTTACCTGAGAGTCAGTTATCTGAAGGTCACCTGAGAGTCAGTTATCTGAAGGTTACCTGAGAGTCAGTTATCTGAAGGTTACCTGAGAGTCAGTTATCTGAAGGTTACCTGAGTCAGTTATCTGAAGGTTACCTGAGAGTCAGTTATCTGAAGGTTACCTGAGAGTCAGTTATCTGAAGGTTACCTGAGAGTCAGTTATCTGAAGGTTACCTGAGAGTCAGTTATCTGAAGGTTACCTGAGAGTCAGTTATCTGAAGGTTACCTGAGAGTCAGTTATCTGAAGGTTACCTGAGAGTCAGTTATCTGAAGGTTACCTGAGAGTCAGTTATCTGAAGGTTACCTGAGAGTCAGTTATCTGAAGGTTACCTGAGAGTCAGTTATCTGAAGGTCAGTTATCTGAAGGTCACCTGAGAGTCAGTTATCTGAGAGTCAGTTATCTGAAGGTTACCTGAGATCAGTTATCTGAGTCAGTTATCTGAAGGTTACCTGAGAGTCGTTATCTGAAGGTTACCTGAGAGTCAGTTATCTGAAGGTTACCTGAGTCAGTTATCTGAAGGTTACCTGAGAGTCAGTTATCTGAAGGTTACCTGAGAGTCAGTTATCTGAAGGTCACCTGAGAGTCAGTTATCTGAGAGTCAGTTATCTGAAGGTCACCTGAGAGTCAGTTATCTGAAGGTTACCTGAGAGTCAGTTATCTGAAGGTCACCTGAGAGTCAGTTATCTGAAGGTTACCTGAGAGTCAGTTATCTGAAGGTTACCTGAGAGTCAGTTATCTGAAGGTTACCTGAGCAGTTATCTGAAGGTTACTGAGAGTCAGTTATCTGAAGGTTACCTGAGAGTCAGTTATCTGAAGGTTACCTGAGAGTCAGTTACTGAAGGTTACCTGAGAGTCAGTTATCTGAAGGTTACCTGAGAGTCAGTTATCTGAAGGTTACCTGAGAGTCAGTTATCTGAAGGTTACCTGAGAGTCAGTTAACTGAAGGTTACCTGAGTCAGTTATCTGAAGGTTACCTGAGAGTCAGTTATCTGAAGGTTACCTGAGAGTCAGTTATCTGAAGGTTACCTGAGAGTCAGTTAACTGAAGGTTACCTGAGAGTCAGTTATCTGAAGGTTACCTGAGAGTCAGTTATCTGAAGGTTACCTGAGAGTCAGTTATCTGAAGGTTACCTGAGAGTCAGTTAACTGAAGGTTACCTGAGAGTCAGTTATCTGAAGGTTACCTGAGAGTCAGTTATCTGAAGGTTACCTGAGAGTCAGTTATCTGAAGGTTACCTGAGAGTCAGTTATCTGAAGGTCAGTTATCTGAAGGTCACCTGAGAGTCAGTTATCTGAAGGTTACCTGAGAGTCAGTTATCTGAAGGTTACCTGAGAGTCAGTTAACTGAAGGTTACCTGAGAGTCAGTTATCTGAAGGTTACCTGAGAGTCAGTTATCTGAAGGTTACCTGAGAGTCAGTTATCTGAAGGTTACCTGAGAGTCAGTTATCTGAAGGTTACCTGAGTCAGTTATCTGAAGGTTACCTGAGAGTCAGTTATCTGAAGGTTACCTGAGAGACAGTTATCTGAAGGTTACCTGAGAGTCAGTTATCTGAAGGTTACCTGAGAGTCAGTTATCTGAAGGTCACCTGAGAGTCAGTTATCTGAAGGTTACCTGAGAGTCAGTTATCTGAAGGTTACCTGAGAGTCAGTTAACTGAAGGTTACCTGAGAGACAGTTATCTGAAGGTTACCTGAGAGTCAGTTATCTGAAGGTTACCTGAGAGTCAGTTATCTGAAGGTTACCTGAGAGTCAGTTATCTGAAGGTTACCTGAGAGTCAGTTATCTGAAGGTTACCTGAGAGTCAGTTATCTGAAGGTTACCTGAGAGTCAGTTATCTGAAGGTTACCTGAGAGTCAGTTATCTGAAGGTACCTGAGAGACAGTTATCTGAAGGTTACCTGAGAGTCAGTTATCTGAAGGTTACCTGAGAGTCAGTTATCTGAAGGTTACCTGAGAGTCAGTTATCTGAAGGTTACCTGAGAGTCAGTTATCTGAAGGTCACCTGAGAGACAGTTATCTGAAGGTTACCTGAGAGTCAGTTATCTGAAGGTTACCTGAGAGTCAGTTATCTGAAGGTTACCTGAGAGTCAGTTATCTGAAGGTTACCTGAGAGTCAGTTAACTGAAGGTTACCTGAGAGACAGTTATCTGAAGGTTACCTGAGAGTCAGTTATCTGAAGGTTACTGAGATCAGTTATCTGAAGGTTACCTGAGAGTCAGTTATCTGAAGGTTACCTGAGTCAGTTATCTGAAGGTTACCTGAGAGTCAGTTATCTGAAGGTTACCTGAGAGTCAGTTATCTGAAGGTTACCTGAGAGTCAGTTAACTGAAGGTTACCTGAGTCAGTTATCTGAAGGTTACCTGAGAGTCAGTTAACTGAAGGTTACCTGAGAGTCAGTTATCTGAAGGTTACCTGAGTCAGTTATCTGAAGGTTACCTGAGAGTCAGTTAACTGAAGGTTACCTGAGAGTCAGTTATCTGAAGGTTACCTGAGTCAGTTATCTGAAGGTTACCTGAGAGTCAGTTATCTGAAGGTTACCTGAGAGTCAGTTATCTGAAGGTTAGCCTGAGAGTCAGTTATCTGAAGGTTACCTGAGAGTCAGTTATCTGAAGGTTACTGAGATCAGTTATCTGAAGGTTACCTGAGTCAGTTATCTGAAGGGTACCTGAGAGTCAGTTATCTGAAGGTACCTGAGTCAGTTAGCTGAAGGTTACCTGAGAGTCAGTTTACTGAAGGTTACCTGAGAGTCGTTTATCTGAAGGTTACCTGAGAGTCAGTTATCTGAAGGTTACCTGGAGTCAGTTATCTGAAGGTTACTGAGAGTCAGGTTTATCTGAAGGTTACCTGAGAGTCAGTTATCTGAAGGTTACCTGAGAGTCAGTTATCTGAAGGTTACCTGAGAGTCAGTTATCTGAGGTTACCTGGAGAGTCAGTTATCTGAAGGTTCCCTAGAGTCAGTTATCTGAAGGTTACCTGAGAGTTCAGTTATCTGAAGGTTACCTGAGAGTCAGTTATCTGAAGGTTACCTGAGAGTCAGTTATCTGAAGGTTACCTGAGAGTCAGTTATCTGAAGGTTACCTGAGAGTCAGTTATCTGAAGGTTACCTGAGAGTCAGTTATCTGAAGGTTACCTGAGAGTCAGTTAACTGAAGGTTACCTGAGAGTCAGTTATCTGAATGTTACCTGAGTCAGTTATCTGAAGGTTACCTGAGAGTCAGTTATCTGAAGGTTACCTGAGAGTCAGTTATCTGAAGGTTACCTGAGTCAGTTATCTGAAGGTCACCTGAGAGTCAGTTATCTGAAGGTTACCTGAGAGTCAGTTATCTGAAGGTTACCTGAGAGTCAGTTATCTGAAGGTTACCTGAGTCAGTTAACTGAAGGTTACCTGAGAGTCAGTTATCTGAAGGTTACCTGAGAGTCAGTTATCTGAAGGTTACCTGAGAGTCAGTTATCTGAAGGTCAGTTATCTGAAGGTTACCTGAGTCAGTTAACTGAAGGTTACCTGAGTCAGTTATCTGAAGGTTACCTGAGAGTCAGTTATCTGAAGGTTACCTGAGTCAGTTATCTGAAGGTTACCTGAGAGTCAGTTATCTGAAGGTTACCTGAGTCAGTTATCTGAAGGTTACCTGAGAGTCAGTTATCTGAAGGTTACCTGAGAGTCGTTATCTGAAGGTTACCTGAGAGTCAGTTATCTGAAGGTTACCTGAGTCAGTTATCTGAAGGGTTACCTGAGAGTCCAGTTATCTGAAGGTTACCTGAGAGTCAGTTATCTGAAGGTTACCTGGAGAGTCAGTTATCTGAAGGTTACCTGAGTCAGTTATCTGAAGGTTCACCTGAGAGTCAGGTTATCTGAAGGTTACCTGAGAGTCAGTTATCTGAAGGTTACCTGAGAGTCAGTTATCTGAAGGTCAGTTATCTGAAGGTTACCTGAGTCAGTTATCTGAAGGTTACCTGAGAGTCAGTTATCTGAAGGTTACCTGAGAGTCAGTTAACTGAAGGTTACCTGAGAGTCAGTTATCTGAAGGTTACCTGAGAGTCAGTTATCTGAAGGTTACCTGAGAGTCAGTTATCTGAAGGTTACCTGGAGTCAGTTATCTGAAGGTTACCTAGAGAGTCAGTTATCTGAAGGTTACCTGAGAGTCAGTTATCTGAAGGTTACCTGAGTCAGTTATCTGAAGGTTACCTGAGAGTCAGTTATCTGAAGGTTACCTGAGAGTCAGTTATCTGAAGGTTACCTGAGAGTCAGTTATCTGAAGGTTACCTGAGTCAGTTATCTGAAGGTTACCTGAGAGTCAGTTATCTGAAGGTTACCTGAGAGTCAGTTATCTGAAGGTTACCTGAGAGTCAGTTATCTGAAGGTTACCTGAGAGTCAGTTATCTGAAGGTTACCTGAGAGTCAGTTATCTGAAGGTTACCTGAGAGTCAGTTATCTGAAGGTTACCTGAGAGTCAGTTATCTGAAGGTTACCTGAGTCAGTTATCTGAAGGTTACCTGAGTCAGTTATCTGAAGGTTACCTGAGAGTCAGTTATCTGAAGGTTACCTGAGAGTCAGTTATCTGAAGGTTACCTGAGAGTCAGTTATCTGAAGGTTACCTGAGTCAGTTAATCTGAAGGTTACCTGAGAGTCAGTTATCTGAAGGTTACCTGAGAGTCAGTTATCTGAAGGTCACCTGAGTCAGTTATCTGAAGGTTACCTGAGAGTCAGTTATCTGAAGGTTACCTGAGAGTCAGTTATCTGAAGGTTACCTGAGAGTCAGTTATCTGAAGGTTACCTGAGAGTCAGTTAACTGAAGGTTACCTGAGAGTCAGTTATCTGAAGGTTACCTGAGAGTCAGTTATCTGAAGGTCACCTGAGTCAGTTATCTGAAGGTTACCTGAGAGTCAGTTATCTGAAGGTTACCTGAGTCAGTTATCTGAAGGTTACCTGAGAGTCAGTTATCTGAAGGTTACCTGAGAGTCAGTTATCTGAAGGTTACCTGAGTCAGTTATCTGAAGGTTACCTGAGAGTCAGTTATCTGAAGGTTACCTGAGAGTCAGTTATCTGAAGGTTACCTGAGAGTCAGTTATCTGAAGGTTACCTGAGAGTCAGTTAACTGAAGGTTACCTGAGTCAGTTATCTGAAGGTTACCTGAGAGTCAGTTATCTGAAGGTTACCTGAGAGTCAGTTATCTGAAGGTTACCTGAGAGTCAGTTATCTGAAGGTTACCTGAGAGTCAGTTATCTGAAGGTTACCTGAGTCAGTTAACTGAAGGTTACCTGAGAGTCAGTTATCTGAAGGTTACCTGAGTCAGTTATCTGAAGGTTACCTGAGAGTCAGTTATCTGAAGGTTACCTGAGAGTCAGTTAACTGAAGGTTACCTGAGAGTCAGTTATCTGAAGGTCACCTGAGAGTCAGTTATCTGAAGGTTACCTGAGAGTCAGTTATCTGAAGGTTACCTGAGAGTCAGTTATCTGAAGGTTACCTGAGAGTCAGTTATCTGAAGGTTACCTGAGAGACAGTTATCTGAAGGTTACCTGAGAGTCAGTTATCTGAAGGTTACCTGAGAGACAGTTATCTGAAGGTTACCTGAGAGTCAGTTATCTGAAGGTTACCTGAGAGTCAGTTATCTGAAGGTTACCTGAGAGTCAGTTATCTGAAGGTTACCTGAGAGTCAGTTATCTGAAGGTTACCTGAGTCAGTTATCTGAAGGTTACCTGAGAGTCAGTTATCTGAAGGTTACCTGAGAGTCAGTTATCTGAAGGTTACCTGAGAGTCAGTTATCTGAAGGTTACCTGAGAGTCAGTTATCTGAAGGTTACCTGAGTCAGTTATCTGAAGGTTACCTGAGAGTCAGTTATCTGAAGGTTACCTGAGAGTCAGTTATCTGAAGGTTACCTGAGAGTCAGTTATCTGAAGGTTACCTGAGAGTCAGTTATCTGAAGGTTACCTGAGAGTCAGTTATCTGAAGGTTACCTGAGTCAGTTAACTGAAGGTTACCTGAGAGTCAGTTATCTGAAGGTTACCTGAGAGTCAGTTATCTGAAGGTTACCTGAGTCAGTTATCTGAAGGTTACCTGAGAGTCAGTTATCTGAAGGTTACCTGAGAGTCAGTTATCTGAAGGTTACCTGAGAGTCAGTTAACTGAAGGTTACCTGAGAGTCAGTTATCTGAAGGTTACCTGAGTCAGTTATCTGAAGGTTACCTGAGAGTCAGTTATCTGAAGGTTACCTGAGAGTCAGTTATCTGAAGGTTACCTGAGAGTCAGTTATCTGAAGGTTACCTGAGAGTCAGTTATCTGAAGGTTACCTGAGAGTCAGTTATCTGAAGGTTACCTGAGAGTCAGTTATCTGAAGGTTACCTGAGAGTCAGTTATCTGAAGGTTACCTGAGAGTCAGTTATCTGAAGGTTACCTGAGAGTCAGTTATCTGAAGGTTACCTGAGAGACAGTTATCTGAAGGTTACCTGAGAGTCAGTTATCTGAAGGTTACCTGAGAGTCAGTTATCTGAAGGTCACCTGAGAGTCAGTTATCTGAAGGTTACCTGAGAGACAGTTATCTGAAGGTTACCTGAGAGTCAGTTATCTGAAGGTTACCTGAGAGTCAGTTATCTGAAGGTTACCTGAGTCAGTTATCTGAAGGTTACCTGAGTCAGTTATCTGAAGGTTACCTGAGTCAGTTATCTGAAGGTTACCTGAGTCAGTTATCTGAAGGTTACCTGAGAGTCAGTTATCTGAAGGTTACCTGAGAGACAGTTATCTGAAGGTTACCTGAGAGTCAGTTATCTGAAGGTTACCTGAGTCAGTTATCTGAAGGTTACCTGAGAGTCAGTTATCTGAAGGTTACCTGAGAGTCAGTTATCTGAAGGTTACCTGAGAGACAGTTATCTGAAGGTTACCTGAGAGTCAGTTATCTGAAGGTTACCTGAGTCAGTTATCTGAAGGTTACCTGAGTCAGTTATCTGAAGGTTACCTGAGAGTCAGTTATCTGAAGGTTACCTGTGCTTGTGGATGAGTGCGTTGAAGGCCATGCCGTCCCTCCAGCTGGTGCTGAAGTTGCGGATGTTGACGTTTGGATACCTGAGGAACAGACACACCTTTCAGAGACGCCGCACACTCACAGTAAACGGTATATATCAAGTTGTAGAGCCTCACCCGGCGGTCTTCATCTGGCACCAGAGCAGCAGAGCGTCCTTAGCTGAACGCTTCTCTTTGTTGTCGTCACAATCCACAATGATGTCCTGGATCTACACACACACACACACACACACACACACACACACACACACACACACACACACACACACACACACCGTGATGAGTACTCACTCAAACCATAAGTACTTGTTGTCTGTTCTACAGTACTGCAACACTACCTGGTCGACAGCTTTAAAATCAAAACTGCTCCACCCGTCAGAGACTTCCTGACTCACAGACCATAATAACCTGAGAGGCTCCAACAGCATCACCTGGGACCCAAAGCATGCTCTGACAGAGAATCTGTACTGCTACCATCTGATGGAGATCAATGAAGTCAGCCTGAAGCATCCTTTGTGCTCCAGTCTGTCCTCTCAGTAAATACGGAGCTGAATCCAGATCAGATGCAAAGTCAGAATTTTGAGAAAAAGTCAGAATGTTGAGATTTTCAGAAGAAAAATCAACATTTTGAGAAAAAGTCAGAAGAAAAATCAACATTTTGAGAAAAAGTCAGAATTTTGAGAAAAACTGAGTATTTTGTTCATAACCGGATGATTACCTACAATAACCGCTATTCCTCCATCTAGTGACTGTGTAACTCCCTCTCTTGGATATCAGCATGTGAAGGACACTGTTCAGGAACTAGTCTCTGTATGTGATGACTCCTTCCATTCTGGAGAGGATCACAGATACATGGATCCTGAGGATCACAGATACATGGATCCTGAGGATCACAGATACATGGATCCTGAGGATCACAGATACATGGATCCTGAGGATCACAGACACATGGATCCTGAGGATCACAGATACATGGATCCTGAGGATCACAGACACATGGATCCTGAGGATCACAGATACATGGATCCTGAGGATCACAGATACATGGATCCTGAGGATCACAGACACATGGATCCTGAGGATCACAGATACATGGATCCTGAGGATCACAGATACATGGATCCTGAGGCTGAAGCTCAAGCCGGGGACCAGGGATTATTAACATTTTTAAGTATTCAGAAAAGTCAGGATTTTGGCAAAGTCAAGATTTTGTGAAAAAGTCAGGATTTTGGAAAAGTCAAGATTTTGTGAAAAAGTCAGGATTTTGGAAAAGTCAAGATTTTGTGAAAAAGTCAGGATTTTTGGAAAAAATCAGGATTTTGTGAAAAAGTCAGGATTTTGAGGAAAAAGACATGATTTTGAAGAAAAAGACAGAATTTTGAGATTTTGAGAAAAAGTCAGGATTTTGAGAAAAAGTCTTTTTTTTTAGATATTGAGAAAAAGTCAGAATTTTGAGAAAAAGTCAGAATTTTGAGAAAAAGTCAGAATTTTGAGAAAAAGTCAGAATTTTGTACATGACAGGATGATTACCTACAATAACCGCTATTCGTCCATCTAGTGACTGTGTAACTCCCTCTCTTGGATATCAGCATGTGAAGGACACTGTTCAGAAACTAGTTGATGCTCTGTATGTGATGACTCCTTCCATTCTGGAGAGGATCACAGATACATGGATCCTAACATTTTTAAGTATTCAGAAAAGTCAGAATTTTGTGAAAAAGTCAGAATTTTGTGAAAAAGTCAGGATTTTGTGAAAAAGTCAGGATTTTGAGGAAAAAGTCAGAAAAAAGCCAATGTTTTGAGAAAAAGTAATGGAAGTGGTGGTGGTAGAGCAGGAAGTGGTGGTGGTACAGCAGGAAGTGGTGGTGGTACCTGGAAGCGCAGGATGATGGTCCAGATGAGGCCCAGCGTCAGGCGGTGGTTCCCGTCCACGATGTCGTGGCAGCCCATGTTCTCCAGGTGAACTCTCTGCTCCTTCAGGAACTGCAGAGCCTTGTCCACGTTCTCCAGGCAGTGGATCCGCATCCGGCCTTTAGTGGGCTTCGGCTGGAGGACATGGAGAGACACACAGTGTGTGTACAGTGTTAGTTGTGTAGAGTGTGTTGTGTAGACTGTGTTGTGTAGAGTGTGTTGTGTAGAGTGTGTTGTGTAGAGTCTGTGTAGAGTGTGTTGTGTACAGTGTTAGTTGTGTAGAGTGTGTTGTGTAGAGTCTGTGTAGAGTGTGTTGTGTACAGTGTTAGTTGTGTAGAGTGTGTTGTGTAGAGTCTGTGTACAGTGTTAGTTGTGTAGTGTGTTGTGTAGAGACTGTGTACAGTGTTAGTTGTGTAGAGTGTGTTGTGTAGAGACTGTGTACAGTGTTAGTTGTGTAGAGTCTGTGTAGAATGTGTTGTGTAGAGTGTGTTGTGTAGAGACTGTGTAGAGTGTGTTGTGTAGAGTGTGTTGTGTAGAGACTGTGTAGAGTGTGTTGTGTAGAGTGTGTTGTGTAGAGACTGTGTAGAGTGTGTTGTGTAGAGTGTGTTGTGTAGAGTGTGTTGTGTAGAGTGTGTTGTGTAGAGACTGTGTTGAGTGTGTTGTGTAGAGTGTGTTGTGTAGAGACTGTGTTGAGTGTGTTGTGTAGAGTGTGTTGTGTAGAGACTGTGTAGAGTGTGTTGTGTAGAGTGTGTTGTGTAGAGTGTGTTGTGTAGAGTGTGTTGTGTAGAGACTGTGTAGAGTGTGTTGTGTAGAGTGTGTTGTGTAGAGACTGTGTAGAGTGTGTTGTGTAGAGTGTGTTGTGTAGAGTGTGTTGTGTAGAGTGTGTTGTGTAGAGACTGTGTAGAGTGTGTTGTGTAGAGTGTGTTGTGTAGAGACTGTGTTGAGTGTGTTGTGTAGAGTGTGTTGTGTAGAGACTGTGTTGAGTGTGTTGTGTAGAGTGTGTTGTGTAGAGACTGTGTAGAGTGTGTTGTGTAGAGTGTGTTGTGTAGAGTGTGTTGTGTAGAGTGTGTTGTGTAGAGACTGTGTTGAGTGTGTTGTGTAGAGTGTGTTGTGTAGAGACTGTGTAGAGTGTGTTGTGTAGAGTGTGTTGTGTAGAGACTGTGTAGAGTGTGTTGTGTAGAGTGTGTTGTGTAGAGTGTGTTGTGTAGAGTGTGTTGTGTAGAGACTGTGTTGAGTGTGTTGTGTAGAGTGTGTTGTGTAGAGTGTGTTGTGTAGAGACTGTGTAGAGTGTGTTGTGTAGAGTGTGTTGTGTAGAGACTGTGTAGAATGTGTTGTGTAGAGTGTGTTGTGTAGAGACTGTGTAGAGTGTGTTGTGTAGAGTGTGTTGTGTAGAGACTGTGTGTAGTGTGTTGTGTAGAGTGTGTTGTGTAGAGTGTGTTGTGTAGAGACTGTGTGTAGTGTGTTGTGTGTTGTGTAGTGTATAGAGTGTATGCAGTGTGTGTCAGGTGTGTGTAGAGTGTGTACCAGTTTCTCCCCCGACAGCACCTCCAGCAGCTTGATGAGGGACCTTCCATCCCTCAGGTCCAGGTACAGGTCTGAGATCCTGCAGGACACCCTGGACAGGTGAGAGTTCACCCACTTAGTGAAGGTCTTCTTCTGCACCGCCTCGCGCTCGTCTACACACACACACACACACACACACACACACACACACACACACACACACACACACACACACACACCTTTTGTTAAAGGTCACCTATTATACAAAATCCTCAAAAGTCTCTTCTACATCAACATGTGTCCCCTCTTCTTCATGTCTCTTCTACATCAACATGTGTCCCCTCTTCATCATGTCTCTTCTACATCAACATGTGTCCCCTCTTCTTCATGTCTCTTCTACATCAACATGTGTCCCCTCTTCTTCATGTCTCTTCTACATCAACATGTGTCCCCTCTTCTTCATGTCTCTTCTACATCAACATGTGTCCCCTCTTCTTCATGTCTCTTCTACATCAACATGTGTCCCCTCTTCTTCATGTCTCTTCTACATCAACATGTGTCCCCTCTTCTTCATGTCTCTTCTACATCAACATGTGTCCCCTCTTCTTCATGTCTCTTCTACATCAACATGTGTCCCCTCTTCTTCATGTCTCTTCTACATCAACATGTGTCCCCTCTTCTTCATGTCTCTTCTACATCAACATGTGTCCCCTCTTCTTCATGTCTCTTCTACATCAACATGTGTCCCCTCTTCTTCATGTCTCTTCTACATCAACATGTGTCCCCTCTTCTTCATGTCTCTTCTACATCAACATGTGTCCCCTCTTCTCCATGTCTCTTCTACATCAACATGTGTCCCCTCTTCTTCATGTCTCTTCTACATCACCATGTGTCCCCTCTTCTTCATGTCTCTTCTACATTAACATGTGTCCCCTCTTCTTCATGTCTCTTCTACATCAACATGTGTCCCCTCTGTGGAAAGAGACTCTGAAAGTTTCAGGAACAAAGATTTTCTCTCTTTTTGATCCATTTCTATAAAAACCTGTCTGAAAATGAGCTGATCAGATTTTGGCCACTTGATGATGTCATAATGATGTTTTGTCTTGTGTACTTCCTGTCGTACTGAACTTTTATTCTGAAGTACTTCCTGTCGTACTGAACTTTTATTCTGAAGTACATCCTGTCGTACTGAACTTTTATTCTGAAGTACTTCCTGTCGTACTGAACTTTTATTCTGAAGTACTTCCTGTCGTACTGAACTTTTATTCTGAAGTACTTCCTGTCGTACTGAACTTTTATTCTGAAGTACTTCCTGTCGTACTGAACTTTTATTCTGAAGTTTCTAAAGCATTAATTTAGAAAATATATATATTTAAACATTATACATTTCTTGTGTTTTCCAGTGTATTTCTGCTAGTTAAGAAATGTCTTACAGTGTGTTACTGATAGAGTTAGGTTAATTTCTTACAGTGTGTTACTGCTAAAGTTAAATTAATTTCTTACAGTGTGTTACTGATAGAGTTAAGTTAATTTCTTACAGTGTGTTACTGATAGAGTTAAGTTAATTTCTTACAGTGTGTTAATGCTAGAGTTAAGTTAATTTCTTACAGTGTGTTACTGCTAGAGTTAAGTTAATTTCTTACAGTGTGTTACTGCTAGAGTTAAGTTAATTTCTTACAGTGTGTTACTGCTAGAGTTATGGTAATTTCTTACAGTGTGTTACTGCTAATGTTATTTTTACGACGCTCTGCAGTAAACTGAGTTTAATCTTTAACTCTGAGGGGTCAAAGGTCATCGACAGATGACCTCCTGCTGCCGCTCACAGGAAACACTTCCTCCACCTGAAGTAAAAGCTTTTTCAATCTGCAGTAAAAACATTGAGAAAACGCCGGACATGAAAAACAAATATATTAGAAGAGCAACAAAAAAAAAAAGTCTAACATGTATGTAAAAAAAAAAAGATATTCCCTGAAACAACAAACTTTCTACAAAAATAATCAAATATTTCAACAAAAACATTTCACTGAGAACAAGTAAACATGTAAACAGCAACAGGCTGAAGCACCTTCCTCCACAACTGGACACCTTCGAGACTAGGATGCACATTTCAAACAACAACTTATCAAATACTGTAGACTGAGACCACCGAGGACCACGAGGACCACGAAGACCACAGAGGACCACCGAGGACCAACAACAAGGACAAACGAGGACCACCGAGGACCACCGAGGACCAACAACGAGGACAAACGAGGACCAACGAGGACCACCGAGGACCAACAACGAGGACAAACGAGGACCACAGAGGACCAACGAGGACCACCGAGGACCAACAACGAGGACCAACGAGGACCACCGAGGACCAACGAGGACCAACGAGGACCACCACAGAAGGTCTTTCCTCCCAGTGGATCAATAAAGCTCGATCTTCTATCTTCTATAAAGACCATCATCACCAGCACTCTCTGCTCTCTGCTTACAGAAGTCAGTAGATATGTATCACAGGTATACCCCCCCCCCCCCTCCCCCATGAACACCACACCCCCCCCCCCCTCCCCCATGAACACCACACCCCCCCCCCCTCCCCCATGAACACCACACCCCCCCCCCCCCTCCCCCATGAACACCACACCCCCCCCCCCTCCCCCATGAACACCACACCCCCCCCCCTCCCCCATGAACACCACACCCCCCCCACCCTCCCCCATGAACACCACACCCCCCCCACCCTGGAGCTCAACCCCACATCGCACTCTCTATTACTATTTACAGCATCTGTCTTTACAGCTCGTTATGTCGGATGCAAACTGCGTCTCGTACTCTGAGCTCTGACGGGAGAGTTGATCTGATCTATAACTCATTTGGTGTCGGAGCAGCGACCTGCAGGAGGAAGAGGAGAAACACCTTCCTCCTCCTCCTCCTCCTCCTCACCTTGCAGCTGTTTGAAGCGTCCATCCAGCAAGTTGTAGTCCAGGAGCCTCTCCTCCATCACACACTAATGATCTAATATCCAATGTCTCTGTGTCTGCTGCAGCTCATCGCTCCTGAGTCACCCTGAGAGCAAGGAGAGTCACTGAGAGAGAGTCACTGAGAGAGACTCACTGAGAGAGTCACTGAGAGAGACTCACTGAGAGAGACTCGCTGAGAGAGAGTCACTGAGAGAGACTCACTGAGAGAGAGTCACTGAGAGAGACTCACTGAGAGAGTCACTGAGAGAGACTCACTGAGAGAGAGTCACTGAGAGAGACTCACTGAGAGAGACTCGCTGAGAGAGACTCGCTGAGAGAGACTCACTGAGAGAGAGTCACTGAGAGAGACTCACTGAGAGCGAGTCACTGAGAGAGACTCGCTGAGAGAGACTCGCTGAGAGAGACTCGCTGAGAGAGACTCACTGAGAGAGAGTCACTGAGAGAGACTCACTGAGAGCGAGTCACTGAGAGAGACTCGCTGAGAGAGACTCGCTGAGAGAGACTCGCTGAGAGAGACTCACTGAGAGACTCACTGAGAGACTCGCTGAGAGAGACTCACTGAGAGAGACTCACTGAGAGACTCGCTGAGAGAGACTCGCTGAGAGAGACTCACTGAGAGAGAGTCACTGAGAGAGACTCACTGAGAGAGACTCACTGAGAGAGACTCACTGAGAGACTCACTGAGAGACTCACTGAGAGAGACTCACTGAGAGAGACTCACTGAGAGACTCACTGAGAGACTCACTGAGAGAGACTCACTGAGAGACTCACTGAGAGAGACTCACTGAGAGACTCACTGAGAGACTCACTGAGAGAGACTCACTGAGAGACTCACTGAGAGACTCACTGAGACTCTTTCCTTTGGATCCAGACTCCAGAGACTCCAGAGGACGGAGACAGACCAGAGACTCCAGAGACTGCAGAGGACGGAGACAGACCAGAGACTCCAGAGACTGCAGAGGACGGAGACAAACCAGAGACTCCAGAGACTGCAGAGGACGGAGACAGACCAGAATAAAAAAAACTCAAATCCAGAAACGCTCGGAGGGTCGAAGACGAGACGACCGCGTGTTTACAGAGAAGAAGAGTCCAGAGGTCAGGGTGTGTGTGTGTGTGTGTGTGTGTGTGTGTCTACAAGCTGCTCTGATTGTTCTGTTTCACACACACACACACACACACACACACACACACACACACACACACACACACACCGCCCACTGCAAACAGAGGGAGGAGCCCTCCCCCCCCCATGAACACTATTAAAAGTTCAAACCTGGGATTCCTGAATTTAAATTCCTGAAATTCCCTTAAACTTTAAACTGTTTATTTTATTTCTTGTTATTTTACTACTTTGTTAAAAATGAATAGTCCGTTTTCACATTGCTGAGTAAAACTATACGTTGAAATGAGTCCTTAAAGGTCCCGTGTCATGCTTCTCTGGTTCTGACCCGTCCCCTTGTGTTCTGAAGCTTCTGCATGTGAACGCTCTGCAGAGTCTCAGACCCTCAAAGTGCCCCCTGCAGGGAGTGGAGCTCTACCACAGTCTGTGCTGCCCCTGAACGCCTCGTTGGACATTTCTCTTATGGGTCCACATAAACAGACGAAGCGGACCACTTCTTTCATTCCGAGTGTCCATCTTTTATTCCACTGGCGCGTAACATGCACACATGCATTACGTCCTCCACGTGATCTCTGTAATCAAAGATCTTGTATTCACCAAGATGTTACACCCCCTCTTTAGAAAGAACAGTATAGCTGCCAGAACAAATTATAACCATATGCATTTAAAGCATTTCAAATAAATGTACATCTTAAGGCACTATATCTACTAATTGTGATCACTCTATCACTGAGGGAATATTATCAGGCTGGTACATCAACTTTAGTAAACACTTCTGCAGTTCAACTTATCTTGTTGAACAGTTGCCCAGAAATCATTCTAATAGAGCATGTCGTACTGCTTCTGAAACAAAACTGTTGGATTCAATTTCTAAAGAAATAAAAATCACAGTGCATTGCCAGCGTTGCATTTCTCTTTTCTTTTTCTTCACACATTGAACACATCTCTTGGCGTCACTCTGCGGCCTGATCTTGTGATCTTATTGTAAACAAAGTGTGATTGCTCTCTGGGGCCTGTTTGTTTCTCAGTGTCCTGCTGCAAAGTCTCAGTGTCCTCAGGCTCCGCTCGTCTGATGGAGTCTCCTGATCTGTGTCACTCTCACACGTTTGGAGAAGGTCACGCCTGTTGCGCCGAAACATGTGACCTCCGTCCGTGCAGATGGATCTCTGGTACCTGCTGGCTCCACTACTGTTGCAGGTTTCCATGTCCCTGTTGGAAGCTGGAAGCGGATCGTGGCTCCCACTGGTAGTGCAGGCAGTGATCTGGCATTCCTGTCATAATATTGTGTTTGTCGTGGCGCTGTTCTCTCCTGCTGTGAACGGTGCTGTGACAGGCAAGCTCTGGTTGTAGATGCTTTCCAGTGGTGGGAAGGAAGGAGCGCGGACGCTTGCTCATGAGTAGCTGCGCTGGCGATTTCAAACCATCCACTGGTGTGTTTCTATACTCCAACCAGCTGAGGTACCGGTCAGTTCTCTGAGCGTGTGCGTTGGCAGTCTGAACTGTCTGCTAGCCCGTTGCTCTGTGGATACAGAGGACTGCTTGTGACATGCTTGAAGTCCCATGCATGAGCAAAAGCTTTAAACTCTTGTGAACTGTAGCAAGGTCCATTATCGCTGACTAGTGTCTGTGGTATTCCAAATCGAGCGAACATGGCCTTCAGCTTTTGGATGACTACTGAGGAGGTACCTACTATAATAGTCAACTACAACTACATAGTCAGTACTGTTCCATGTGAACAGGTCAGTGGCTATGGCCTGCCAAGGTTGTTCTGGGATTGGGTGTGACATCATAGCTCTTTTGGGAGTGAGCTGCGTCGCTCCAGGCAGGTGCTGCCGGTCCCAGTGTCTCTATCTGCTGACCCATCCTCTGCCAGAACAGCACATCTCTTGCACGTTGTTGTGAATGCGTGACAGCATTTCAGCCCTGAGTGAGTGCGGCACCATGATGTTCTCTCCTTTCAGTAGGATGTCATCTGTCTCTGATATCTCATCCCTATGATTCCAATACTCTGAGACTGCAGGTGGACAGGTCTCAGCACTGAGAGCTGCTCATCTTCGGCTGCAGCGGC
>JAPTMU010000235.1:83890-151390 GCA_028583405.1 Pogonophryne albipinna | reverse complement strand
AGATCACCCCTTCACAATAAAACACCTGAGAGTTCATCCCTTCACAATAAAACATCCTAGAGATCACCCCTTCACAATAAAACACCTGAGAGTTCATCCCTTCACAATAAAACATCCTAGAGATCACCCCTTCACAATAAAACACCTGAGAGTTCATCCCTTCACAATAAAACACCTGAGAGTTCATCCCTTCACAATAAAACACCTGAGAGTTCATCCCTTCACAATAAAACACCTGAAAGCTCATCCCTTCACAATAAAAGACAAAAACAATATAAATATATAAATATGAATAAGGAATAAAATACAACTCAGAAAACAGACAGAGGAAGCCGGTAAAGACCAGCATCTGTTTCCTGTAGCGCAGAGTTTGAGACCAGGATCCCGTCCGACATCAGGATACATGGACATATAATAAAGGTCCATCTTGTCTTATATGAAACTGATACCTGAGTTTGTCTCTCACCTGCGAGGGCTTTGATCCTCGAGCGCTCGAACAGCCGGGCCGAGCTGTTCTCGTTGTCCCACTCCTCGTCCCAGCGGTTGTTCACCGTGTCGTTGCTGCTGCTGAACTGAGTCTGAAGGACTGAGGTCTGAAGGTCCATGTGGTCCAACTCCATCGCCGTCATCATGAAGTCACGAGGGGGCGGGGCACATTGGCAGCAAACACACCTGGGGAGGGACAGGAAGTTAATTGAAGGAAGTCAGGGACAGGAAGTTAATTGAAGGAAGTCAGGGACAGGAAGTTAATTGAAGGAAGTCAGGGACAGGAAGTTAATTGAAGGAAGTCAGGGACAGGAAGGCAACAACAGGAATTTTGGAACAGAGAGTCAATTAGAGTAAGGCCATCACAGGAAGTGTAGGACAGGAAGTTAATCGAAGGAAATCAAAGCCAATAGTCAACAACAAAAAGCCAAACAACAGGAAGTCATCAAAAACATCACTGTGTGTGTGTGTGTGTATGTGTGCGTGCATGTGTGCGTGTGTGTGTAGATGAAGACTACATGTTGGACAGCGTGTCGAGCAGCAGAAGAAGAGTTACATTAAGTGCTGAGTCATGTCGGGGTTATTCACTTCTACTTCCCCTTCTGATTTAGTTTGGTCAATGGAGGCTCATTGTTAATGTAGTTCTGAGAGGTATCCTGTGTGTCTGTGTGTGTGTGTGTGTGTGTGTGTGTGTGTGGCCTAGCATTACTATCCTTGTGGGGAATTAAATCTGTTTACACAGTCACGTGTGGGGACTCGCCTCCCTTATGGGGACAAAATGGAGGTCCCCATAAGGGGAGTCATTAATTTTAGGGTGAAGACTTTGTTAGGTTTAGGGTTAGGTTAAGGGTTAGGGTTAGGTTAAGGGTTAGGGTTAGGCATGTGTTGGTTATGGTTAAGGTTAGGATAAGTCTCCAGGAAATGCATGTAAGTCAATGTAATGTCCCCTGAAGTGATGTATACATGGTATGTGTGTGTGTGTGTGTGTGTTATAAGACGGAGCAGCCATCACAGCACTCAGACGTCCTGAGGGACTCCATTATTGATTATACTTCCCAGAATGCTCTGCTGCAGAGCCAGACGCTGATCATTGTGCAGCAGCGAGGGGGTCAAAGGTCACAGCACCCTAAAACTGGGCCTAAAACCATAGACTGTAAAGGGGGGGGGGGGGGGGTCGCCCTGACCTCACATTCCATCGCCATGACGACACTAACTGCTGTTTCTGGTGCTAACGTGCTTAGCGTGTTCAATAAAGTGATATTTATATCTATACATGTTCTGGACCAGCTGTTTGAACAGACCTAACACATGTCCGCTGCATTCTCTACATACACTGGGAGGGTGTGTGTGTGTGTGTGTGTGTGTGTGTGTGTGTGTTGTGGGGGGGTTGTTAAACAAATGGCTGTGACTCTGAGATTCTCACAGCAGAAAAAACTCCTGAAAATACATTCAAACATTCCTCTCTCACACACACACACACACACACACACACACACACACATACACACACACACACACACATACACACACATACACACACACAGGACAGCAGGTGTGTGTCACCTGTTTTTAGCAGCTGTCTCTCTCTGTCTGCAGATAGCAGAGCTCATGCTAAGCTAACAGGATGTTCCCAGTTAAGGTCACATGGGAGCAGCAGACTGATGAACAGGAGCATACTGAATAACACCACACACACACACACACACACACACACACACACACACACACACACACACACACACACACACACACACACACACACACACACACACACACACACACACACACACACACACACACACACACACACACACACACACCCTGCAGAGCTGACCCCACCCTTCTATCAGCAGAGACATGAAACGTAAACATGCAGCTGGTTAGCTTAGCTTAGCATAGTGACCTGAAACAGAGGGAAACTGTTAGCATGGCTCATGAAGAGAACTCAGATCAGCTGGGAGAGGAGAAGCTGCTCTGGAAGAGGTCATCTTACTTTTACATATTACATATTCTAGGTTCTGATTTCAAAGATGATTTGTATAGAAAGAATAGACTTTATTGGGCAGAACAAAAAGAAGGGAGGAATTCTCCAGCAGAAAGGTATCTTTGTCCTCACAGACAGAAGACACTAAAGACTCTATGTCCTCGTGATGAGAGACAACTTAAATACATTTGGTTTTCTTGAACAGAGTTTGGTTGGTGGCTGAGAAAAGGAAACACATATGATATTAAACGTAATTATGTGCAGTGATCAAAGCTTTCTAGAGGTAGACTGGGAACAGGTTTATTATCGATGCTAATGACGGGCAGGGCGGGCGAGCTGAGGACACACTGAATTATTAATAAGCACTTTTACACAATTACATTTATTTAACAGAGTTTTACAAGAAGCTCTCGGCTGTTCATGACGACGGCATCAATAATAATATTACAATGAAATACCAGGGGTAAAAACTACTTTCATAAGGATCCTCTCCTCTTTAGAGATACTTGTGTTCAGGTGTATATCAGTATGTAGTGTCTCTACTTTAAAGAGTCCTCTCCTCCTGATGTTCAGGTGTATATCAGTATGTAGTGTCTCTACTTTAAAGAGTCCTCTCCTGCTGATGTTCAGGTGTATATCAGTATGTAGTGTCTCTACTTTAAAGAGTCCTCTCCTGCTGATGTTCAGGTGTATATCAGTATGTAGTGTCTCTACTTTAAAGAGTCCTCTCCTGCTGATGTTCAGGTGTATATCAGTATGTAGTGTCTCTACTTTAAAGAGTCCTCTCCTGCTGATGTTCAGGTGTATATCAGTATGTAGTGTCTCTACTTTAAAGAGTCCTCTCCTGCTGATGTTCAGGTGTATATCAGTATGTAGTGTCTCTACTTTAAAGAGTCCTCTCCTGCTGATGTTCAGGTGTATATCAGTATGTAGTGTCTCTACTTTAAAGAGTCCTCTCCTGCTGATGTTCAGGTGTATATCAGTATGTAGTGTCTCTACTTTAAAAAGTCCTCTCCTGCTGATGTTCAGGTGGATATCAGTATGTAGTGTCTCTACTTTAAAAAGTCCTCTCCTGCTGATGATCAGGTGTATATCAGTATGTAGTGTCTCTACTTTAAAGAGTCCTCTCCTGCTGATGATCAGGTGTATATCAGTATGTAGTGTCTCTACTTTAAAGAGTCCTCTCCTGCTGATGTTCAGGTGTATATCAGTACGTAGTGTCTCTACTTTAAAGAGTTCTCTCCTGCTGATGTTCAGGTGTATATCAGTATGTAGTGTCTCTACTTTAAAGAGTCCTCTCCTGCTGATGTTCAGGTGTATATCAGTATGTAGTGTCTCTACTTTAAAGAGTCCTCTCCTGCTGATGTTCAGGTGTATATCAGTATGTAGTGTCTCTACTTTAAAGAGTCCTCTCCTGCTGATGTTCAGGTGTATATCAGTATGTAGTGTCTCTACTTTAAAGAGTCCTCTCCTGATGATGTTCAGGTGTATATCAGTATGTAGTGTCTCTACTTTAAAGAGTCCTCTCCTGATGATGTTCAGGTGTATATCAGTATGTAGTGTCTCTACTTTAAAGAGTCCTCTCCTGCTGATGTTCAGGTGTATATCAGTATGTAGTGTCTCTACTTTAAAGAGTCCTCTCCTGCTGATGTTCAGGTGTATATCAGTATGTAGTGTCTCTACTTTAAAGAGTCCTCTCCTGCTGATGTTCAGGTGTATATCAGTATGTAGTGTCTCTACTTTAAAGAGTCCTCTCCTGCTGATGTTCAGGTGTATATCAGTATGTAGTGTCTCTACTTTAAAGAGTCCTCTCCTGCTGATGTTCAGGTGTATATCAGTATGTAGTGTCTCTACTTTAAAGAGTCCTCTCCTGCTGATGTTCAGGTGTATATCAGTATGTAGTGTCTCTACTTTAAAGAGTCCTCTCCTGCTGATGTTCAGGTGTATATCAGTATGTAGTGTCTCTACTTTAAAGAGTCCTCTCCTGCTGATGTTCAGGTGTATATCAGTATGTAGTGTCTCTACTTTAAAGAGTCCTCTCCTGCTGATGTTCAGGTGTATATCAGTATGTAGTGTCTCTACTTTAAAGAGTCCTCTCCTGCTGATGTTCAGGTGTATATCAGTATGTAGTGTCTCTACTTTAAAGAGTCCTCTCCTGATGATGTTCAGGTGTATATCAGTATGTAGTGTCTCTACTTTAAAGAGTCCTCTCCTGATGATGTTCAGGTGTATATCAGTATGTAGTGTCTCTACTTTAAAGAGTCCTCTCCTGCTGATGTTCAGGTGTATATCAGTATGTAGTGTCTCTACTTTAAAGAGTCCTCTCCTGCTGATGTTCAGGTGTATATCAGTATGTAGTGTCTCTACTTTAAAGAGTCCTCTCCTGCTGATGTTCAGGTGTATATCAGTATGTAGTGTCTCTACTTTAAAGAGTCCTCTCCTGCTGATGTTCAGGTGTATATCAGTATGTAGTGTCTCTACTTTAAAGAGTCCTCTCCTGCTGATGTTCAGGTGTATATCAGTATGTAGTGTCTCTACTTTAAAGAGTCCTCTCCTGCTGATGTTCAGGTGTATATCAGTATGTAGTGTCTCTACTTTAAAGAGTCCTCTCCTGCTGATGTTCAGGTGTATATCAGTATGTAGTGTCTCTACTTTAAAGAGTCCTCTCCTGCTGATGTTCAGGTGTATATCAGTATGTAGTGTCTCTACTTTAAAGAGTCCTCTCCTGATGATGTTTTAATAGATCAATAACGTCTGTTTTGCTTCGTCCGTCAGTGAGTGAATGAAGAGGGAATTATAAATAAATTAAGTTAGCGTTAGCGTAGCTCTCACATTGATTATCTGAAGAATGTTCCGGAAGAGTCGGACTTCCTGCTCCATTAACACTAATGTCTCTAAAGTGCCTCCAGACAGCAACATGCAGACTGAGTCATCCGGCCTCTCCTCTCCTCTCCTCTCCTCTCCTCTCCTCTCCTCTCCTCTCTCCTCTCCTCTCCTCTCCTCTCCTCTCCTCTCCTCTCCTCTCCTCTCCTCTCCTCTCCTCTCCTCTCCTCTCCTCTCCTCTATTCAAGTGAAGAACCTGCAGATTCAAATAAGATGATTTACACGTTCTTCTCTCTTTTACTGAGAGCTGAAACATGTTTCTATATGTTCTGACTTTCTAACCCTAACCCCCTTCATCTGCAGATAATACAAACGTTCTCCAACATTAAGTGGTTTCGCAGCGCGTTACTTCAGAGTTTTATAAATGCTATGTTTAAATATGCAAACGGGCCGTTGTGTAATTCTATCTTTAAGTGGATTTATGAGAAATCTACTGGTGATAATGATGATAATTAATAATGTTAATCTGCAGCTCCAATCATTAATCGTTTGTTTAAAATCAAACACAGTAGAAAACTTGTTTAACCCTGAAATGGTTTCTGGTTTACAATCATTGACAGACTGCAAATGTGTAATACAATTATAATATGGATGTAATATCTGTGTAATACAGCTGTTATATGAGAGTAATACGGGATTAATACAGCTGTTATATGAGAGTAATACGGGATTAATACAGCTGTTATATGAGAGTAATACGGGATTAATACAGCTGTTATATGAGAGTAATACGGGATTAATACAGCTGTTATATGAGAGTAATACGGGATTAATACAGCTGTTATATGAGAGTAATACGGGATTAATACAGCTGTTATATGAGAGTAATACGGGATTAATACAGCTGTTATATGAGAGTAATACAGGATTAATACAGCTGTTATATGAGAGTAATACAGGATTAATACAGCTGTTATATGAGAGTAATACGGGATTAATACAGCTGTTATATGAGAGTAATACGGGATTAATACAGCTGTTATATGAGAGTAATACGGGATTAATACAGCTGTTATATGAGAGTAATACGGGATTAATACAGCTGTTATATGAGAGTAATACGGGATTAATACAGCTGTTATATGAGAGTAATACGGGATTAATACAGCTGTTATATGAGAGTAATACAGGATTAATACAGCTGTTATATGAGAGTAATACAGGATTAATACAGCTGTTATATGAGAGTAATACGGGATTAATACAGCTGTTATATGAGAGTAATACGGGATTAATACAGCTGTTATATGAGAGTAATACGGGATTAATACAGCTGTTATATGAGAGTAATACAGGATTAATACAGCTGTTATATGAGAGTAATACGGGATTAATACAGCTGTTATATGAGAGTAATACAGGATTAATACAGCTGTTATATGAGAGTAATACAGGATTAATACAGCTGTTATATGAGAGTAATACGGGATTAATACAGCTGTTATATGAGAGTAATACGGGATTAATACAGCTGTTATATGAGAGTAATACAGGATTAATACAGCTGTTATATGAGAGTAATACGGGATTAATACAGCTGTTATATGAGAGTAATACGGGATTAATACAGCTGTTATATGAGAGTAATACAGGATTAATACAGCTGTTATATGAGAGTAATACAGGATTAATACAGCTGTTATATGAGAGTAATACAGGATTAATACAGCTGTTATATGAGAGTAATACGGGATTAATACAGCTGTTATATGAGAGTAATACGGGATTAATACAGCTGTTATATGAGAGTAATACGGGATTAATACAGCTGTTATATGAGAGTAATACGGGATTAATACAGCTGTTATATGAGAGTAATACGGGATTAATACAGCTGTTATATGAGAGTAATACGGGATTAATACAGCTGTTATATGAGAGTAATACGGGATTAATACAGCTGTTACGGAGCAGCTGTGTGTTATAGACTATTAACAACATGTCCAACGGCCAAATTGACCAATCAGAATAGAGTATTCAGCAAAGCCTGTCTGTGTTCCTATTAAATCCAGAATGGCCCCATGGCGCAGACGGTTGTTGTTGTATTCATGATGCTGGGATTCTCCTGACTTTAGAAACCACTCCCAGAATAAACACGTTAGCATCTCTGAGGCTAAAGCTAAAAACAGTCCCACCCTTATTGTTACCCCCCCGGTTCCGGCCCTGCTGAGACAACACGGTCCAATGTGACGTCACATAAAACGTTCCAGTAACAAAAACACTGTTCTCTCCTTTTTTCACCCCGGGACCACCGTCACTGTTTCCCCCCCAGACAGCAGCTGCAGGCCGGACACCTCCCGCTCATTCTGCAACACACACACACACAAACACACACACACACACACACACACACACACACACACACACACACACACACACACACAAACACACCGCGGCCACGCCTGTTTTGCTCCTGCATGGCGCACCGTTATATCCTCCATCCCTCCGGCCGAGACGAAGCTCTGCTGCTCTCTGTGTCCGGGGAGAGGGCACCGCGGCCCGGGGAGAGAGAGGGGGGAGAACCAGGGAGAGAACCGGGGGGAGAACCGGGGGGAGAACCGGGCCTCTGGGAGGAAGTTCATGGAGGCTCTGGCCGCTCCAATCACAGCAAACAGCGGGGAGAGAGAGGGGAGGACAGCCGGAAAGAGGGGACACAGAGCGGGGAGGAGAGCCTGGAGGAGAGGCTGGAGGACCGCTTACCTTGTGCAAATCAGTCCGCAAACAGAGAGGGGATCCGGGCGGAGAGGCAGACGGGAGGCTCTGCTGCTGCGGCTGCTGCTGCAGGGAATGACGGGAAAGAATCCGCACTGCCCTCCTCCTCCTCTTCCCTCCCTCCCTCCCCCTAAGTCTCCCCCTCTCCCCCCTCCCAGTCCTGCAGTCTGCATCATAAACATAAGGGCAAAGCATGATGGGAAGTGTTTTGAATAAGATTAGATCAGAAGTACTTTATTGATCCCAAAGTGGGAAATGTTTCAGGCGTTGAACAATAGAGAAAAGAAAAGACTCGAAATAAACAATCCAACATGTGAACAGAAAACACTCATGTTGAATTACACATTTAGTGAACAACATCTAAAGCAGGGTAAGGATGTGAGGAATATGAAATAATGAGATTGCAGTTTCATGCATCCTGAGTTTATTTATCTTCTTTGTTCTGCTATTTTATTTCTATTAGAGATGTTTACATTTTGGATTGTTTATTTCTAGTCTTTTCATTTCTCTAATGTTCAATGTTCTGTTGAAGCTGCAACGCAAACATTTCCCACTTTGGGATCAATGCAGTACTTCTTAATTATCTCCTCTCACCTCATCTCCTCTCATCTCCTCTCCTCTCCTCTCCTCTCACCTCATCTCCTCTCCTCTCCTCTCATCTCCTCTCATCTCCTCTCCTCTCCTCTCATCTCCTCTCATCTCATCTCCTCTCACCTCATCTCCTCTCATCTCATCTCCTCTCATCTCATCTCCTCTCATCTCCTCTCATCTCATCTCCTCTCATCTCATCTCCTCTCACCTCATCTCCTCTCATCTCATCTCCTCTCATCTCATCTCCTCTCATCTCCTCTCATCTCATCTCCTCTCATCTCATCTCCTCTCATCTCATCTCCTCTCCTCTCATCTCCTCTCATCTCCTCTCCTCTCCTCTCATCTCATCTCATCTCCTCTCCTCTCCTCTCATCTCCTCTCATCTCATCTCCTCTCACCTCATCTCCTCTCATCTCATCTCCTCTCATCTCATCTCCTCTCATCTCCTCTCATCTCATCTCCTCTCATCTCATCTCCTCTCATCTCATCTCCTCTCCTCTCATCTCCTCTCATCTCATCTCCTCTCATCTCATCTCCTCTCATCTCATCTCCTCTCATCTCATCTCCTCTCATCTCCTCTCATCTCATCTCATCTCCTCTCCTCTCCTCTCCTCTCATCTCATCTCCTCTCCTCTCCTCTCCTCTCATCTCCTCTCCTCTCCTCTCCTCTCATCTCATCTCCTCTCCTCTCCTCTCCTCTCATCTCCTCTCATCTCCTCTCATCTCATCTCCTCTCATCACATCTCCTCTCATCTCCTCTCCTCTCATCTCATCTTATCTCCTCTCCTCTCATCTCCTCTCATCTCATCTCCTCTCATCTCCTCTCATCTCATCTCCTCTCATCTCCTCTCCTCTCATCTCCTCTCATCTCATCTCATCTCCTCTCATCTCCTCTCATCTCATCTCCTCTCATCTCATCTCCTCTCCTCTCATCTCCTCTCATCTCCTCTCCTCTCATCTCCTCTCCTCTCATCTCATCTCCTCTCCTCTCATCTCCTCTCCTCTCATCTCCTCTCCTCTCCTCTCCTCTCCTCTCATCTCATCTCCTCTCATCTCCTCTAATCTCCTCTCCTCTCATCTCATCTCCTCTCATCACATCTCCTCTCATCTCCTCTCATCTCCTCTCCTCTCATCTCATCTCATCTCCTCTCATCTCCTCTCATCTCCTCTCATCTCCTCTCATCTCATCTCCTCTCATCTCCTCTCATCTCCTCTCATCTCCTCGCGGGGCCTTGGTCTGATTTGATTGAGTGTCCACACGTGGACGTTAAGGACTAAAAAACGTAAATTTTTTCACTTTGCTGTTAGCAAATAATTTGGCGCTCTAGCTAACAGGAAGTCACTCAAGTGTCACAAAGTAATTTAGCCTATGGGTAGGTCAAAAATCGAATGGGTGCTGGCCATTGGCCTAATCATATCACCTGTGTTGGCTTTATGTTTTTGGTCAAACATTTGTTCGTTTCACATTTGCATTTCTAATTTAATTTAATAAAAAAAAAAAAAAAAAAATTAAAAAAAAAAAAAAAAAAAATATTTCTTGGGGGTGCTTTGGCAATCCTGGGGGGTGCTTCAGCACCCCCTAGCTCCCCCCTGGCGCCGCCCCTGGCTCCCGGTCAAAAGCGCTGTACCTGCGCTCCCTGGACGTCAGCTGGCGGCTGAAAAAGGCGAGTGGTTATCAGGCGCCCTCTACCCACTGCTCATGCACCGCCCCAACGGCGCAGTCCGATGCGTCGGTGGTAATGGAATGGGGGCTGTGGGCCGTCTGAGCCAGCGCGGTCTTGACATCCTTGAACTTCAGCCTCCGCCGTCCAGCTGAACTCCTGGATGGGGGCCTTACCCCTCAATGCCTCGTACAGCGGCCGCATAATGTGGGCGGTCCGGTTGATGAAACGTTGGTAAAATGTCACCATCCGAGGAACTCCCGTGAGCGGGCGAGGAAACGCCGCGACAGCCTCAACCTTTGCCGGCAGGGGTGAACGACGTGGAGCTCCCCAGCGCCGCCACCACGTGGAAATACTTCAGGTCCTCGTCACGGACCTAGCGGCAAGAAAAGTCCTGTGTATTTATATTGTTAGAGATACTCTATATCTCCTCGCTGTTGACATGTACTGTACAGTTTATATATTTACTGTGTATTTATATTGTTAGAGATGCTCTATATCTCTGCTACACTGGGACCATGAAAGTAAAAGTACTTTGCTCCAACCAGATCGGTTTGTTATGGTCTGTAACCGGAAGTGACGTCACATTATGGGCGTGGCTCCGTGTCAGCAGGGTCATTAATAATTAATGAGCCTAATGCACTCTGACGTCATGGAGGGGTATCCACACGGTAACGGCAGCCGAGGCTCATTGGAAATGTTGTATCACGTTTCAACACATGCATGGAAGGCAGGGGGAGACATTAAGGGTAAACAGCCAATGGCTCTCCGGGCCGGTGGAATTGTATTATCTCTGGCCCCACCATTGTAACCTCTGGCCCCACCATTGTAACCTCTGGCCCCACCATTGTAACCTCTGGCCCCACCATTGTAACCTCTGGCCCCACCATGGTAACCTCTGGCCCCACCATTGTAACCTCTGGCCCCACCATTGTAACCTCTGGCCCCACCATTGTAACCTCTGGCCCCACCATGGTAACCACTGGCCCCACCATTGTAACCACTGGCCCCACCATGGTAACCACTGGCCCCACCATTGTAACCTCTGGCCCCACCATTGTAACCTCTGGCCCCACCATTGTAACCTCTGGCCCCACCATTGTAACCTCTGGCCCCACCATTGTAACCACTGGCCCCACCATTGTAACCTCTGGCCCCACCATTGTAACCTCTGGCCCCACCATTGTAACCTCTGGCCCCACCATGGTAACCACTGGCCCCACCATGGTAACCACTGGCCCCACCATTGTAACCTCTGGCCCCACCATTGTAACCTCTGGCCCCACCATTGTAACCTCTGGCCCCACCATTGTAACCTCTGGCCCCACCATTGTAACCACTGGCCCCACCATTGTAACCTCTGGCCCCACCATTGTAACCTCTGGCCCCACCATTGTAACCTCTGGCCCCACCATTGTAACCACTGGCCCCACCATTGTAACCTCTGGCCCCACCATGGTAACCACTGGCCCCACCATTGTAACCTCTGGCCCCACCATTGTAACCACTGGCCCCACCATTGTAACCTCTGGCCCCACCATTGTAACCACTGGCCCCACCATTGTAACCTCTGGCCCCACCATTGTAACCACTGGCCCCACCATTGTAACCACTGGCCCCACCATTGTAACCTCTGGCCCCACCATTGTAACCTCTGGCCCCACCATTGTAACCTCTGGCCCCACCATTGTAACCACTGGCCCCACCATTGTAACCACTGGCCCCACCATTGTAACCACTGGCCCGGAGCATTCGTCCACCAAAAAAAAAATCGACTAATAATTTAGAAAATTAACACATTTGTTGCAATAGTAATTTATGCACTAACTACTTGTACTACAACATTTGAACAATCAGTTCTTCCTCATTTTCCTCAATTGTTCATATTTGGTTTATTAAAATAATGATATTTTGGTCATTGTTAAAAAATGTCTGCTATTATTATTGAGTATTATTATTAGTATAATGCGCTTTCTGCCTTCCTGTCATTAGGAGTTAGAAATGTAATGGCTATAGATTAGATTAGATCCTTCATTCTCCTGCTGGGACATTTCCCTAAAGCCAATACCTTTATATTCTCTACTCTTCACTTACGGTCAGCAGAGGTCGGCATTGATGCACAGAGCCGACAGAAGACCTTGTTTATATTGGCATCATATTGAGAGGTGCAGTGACGCGTCCTGAAACCAGGAAGTAAGCTGCTGGTTCCCTCCACAGAAAGCAATGGGATTTCTCCACAGGTTTTTGGAAAATAGCTGGAAAGAAGGTCTGTGGAAAACAAACCTGTTTGATAAATGCACGTTTTGTTCAGCTGGATAATCTCCACATGTCTACCCTACTTTTATAATGTTCGAATCATAAATCTAATCGATAGATTATAAAAGGGTTTTAGGACGCGTCACTGCACCACTAGAAGCCAACTCCATCGATCAAGCTGAAAATGTTTTTAATACCAGCAGTAACCGGCGCTTGGCCGGTTACCGCTGGTATTAAAAACATTTTGACGAATGGTTAGGTGGCGCGATAGTCTGTAGTGAAGGAGCGCGCTCCCGCTCACGGGAGCCTGCTCGCAGCAAACAGCTGTTTGCTATTCCCCCAACAACGACAACCAACTCACGGAACGCTATGTTGTAGCGTTAATAAACGAAACAATTTAACTAAATTGTTTCGTTTATTAACGCTATGTTGTAGCGTTAATAAACGAAACAATTTAACTAAATTGCTAGTCAAAAATACCAATACCACAGGAAACATTTTTTTAAAGCAATATTTTTAGTGGCTTGAGCGGGCAAGTGGAAAGTACGTTACGCTGGCCCGGGGTGTCTAAATAGTGCTTCCGGGCCAGCGGGCCATTTATAATGTCGAGCCCTGGAAGGTAAAAAGGGTCGACACTAATGTCAAAGAATTACTAATTAAATAAATAATTATCTAATTTATACCACAAATATTTAAATCATATTGATGAACTTATTTGTGAAGGTATTTAACTATTTAGTGTGAAAACCCAACAGATATCCTTAGTTTGATGATGTTGGCTGCAGTTAACAGTATCTTGATTTATCAACAGTTCATCTTTAAAGATGTTATAATAACATTATTAACAGCTGCTGGGGCTGATGGGTAATGTAGTGTTTGCTCCACAGGGACTTCCTGCAGGTGACATCATCCTCTCTGCTGGGAAACACTAAGGAGGGCTGTGATTGGTTGAAAGCATCCTTCCCTATGTCTCTCCAGACACATCTGCTCTAATATCTGTAGATGTTTAGGTTTTGATCTCGTTCCGTAGCTTCCCAACATTGTGTCTAATCTGTTCATTTCCCACATTTAAATGATAAACTCCATGAAACTTTGGCTCCCTCCACACCTGACGGAGGCTAAAACAAATCAACGTTACTTACTGAGAGTCAACAAACACCACGAGTCACACTGACAGCTTTATTCAACTTTGTGATAAATAGAAAATAAATGTGGATCACAGATCGCTGGAACAAACGGAAGATTTCCTCACAGAGAAAAGAGAGTCGGAGCGTCGGAGCATCAGAAGTCCAACCACTCCGTCATGTAGATGCAGTTAGAGGGGGAAATCTCCCCTCCTTCCTGACAGTCATCAAACACCTGAGGACACAGACAGGAAGTCACACACCTGAGGACACAGACAGGAAGTCACACACCTGAGGACACAGACAGGAAGTCACACACCTGAGGACACAGATTTGATTATTATTTGTTAGTTTGTTTCAGTACATTTCCACCACACCCTTAGTTTAACTTAGTTACTGGGCAGAGATTAAACTCAGGTTCAACTCGGGTTCAACTTGTGTTGAACTTGGGTTAAACTTGGGTTCAACTCAGGTTAAAATTAGGCTGGTTTAGGTCCTATCTATCTGAACGGTCTCAGTTTGTGTGTGTCAACGATGAATCTTCCATGCAAACCAAAGTTAGCCATGGAGTGCCACAGGGCTCAGTGCTCGGACCTATTTTGTTCACATTATATATGCTTCCGTTAGGCAATATTATAAGGAATCATTCTGTAAACTTTCATTGTTATGCGGATGATACTCAACTATAATTATCAATCAAGCCTGATGAAATTAATCATCTAAATAAAATTCAAGACTGCCTCAAGGACTTAAAAACGTGGATGACCTTAAACTTTTTGATGTTAAACACGGCTAAAACTAAAAGTGATTGTACTTGGCCCGAAGAATCTACGAAACAAATGATCTAAAGATATACTAACTATGGATGGCATTAATTTGGCCTCCAGTGAGACTGTAAGGAATCTTGGTGTTATATTTGATCAGGATTTATCCTTTAACGCCCACATAAAATCAATTTCAAGGACCGTCTACTTCCATCTACGCAACATTGCAAAAATTAGGCATATCTTGCCTTCTCACCTTATCCCTAAGGGAGACACCAGCCACCCTGCGGAGAAAACCCATCTCGGCCGCTTGTATCCGCGATCTCGTTCTTTCGGTCATGACCCATCCTTCATGACCTCGCAACGGCTGCGGAGCGCATTTGCGCCGCATTTGGGCCTAAGATGAGGTTTGAGTCTGTGTGATCTGCGTGTAGGGAGGGGCAGCAGCCATATCATTGGCTAGAACTAGATCTGATGGATTTGGTCATAAACGCGAGTGAAGTATAACCGGACGCGAGAGAGCGATCAGCAGCTGCAGCTCTGCCCGCTGTGAGGGGCCAGTGAGCGGAGCAAAACACACCTTCAGACATCAACTAACACACTTAGCTATGGCACTGTCATATACATTGAATCATTCAATTTGATAATATGTAATCAACTTAGGCATTCCTCTCAAAAAACAAAAACAAAAAGATTAATAAAAATATTCATAACTCTTATTCGAATATCTGAATAATTTCAAATATTCGGATATTCGATTAATCGTTCCCATCCCTAGTACGTAGACATGTTGTGCCTCTCCACCTCTGTTCCTTACTTCTTACTTGCTACCCCTTTCCCTCAACCTGTCTCTGCGGTCCTGCCAGACTCTCATCATACTACTTCCCTGATGGCTCCAACAGGATTGTTGACATCCTCGTGGATTCATCTTCTTATTACAGACACATGCATTTCCAAACATTTGGTCTACCTATGTTGTAAATGTATTATCTCTTTGATTTACACACGGCATCTATTGCACGTCTGTCCGTCCTGGGAGAGGGATCCCTCCTCTGTTGCTCTCCCTGAGGTTTCTCCCATGTTCCCTTTAAACTGTGGGGTTTCTCTGGAAGTTTTTCCTTGTACGATGTGAGGGTCTAAGGACAGAGGGTCTAAGGACAGAGGGTCTGAGGACAGAGGGTCTAAGGACAGAGGGTCTAAGGACAGAGGGTCTGAGGACAGAGGGTCTGAGGACAGAGGGTCTGAGGACAGAGGGTGTCGTATTGTCATACTGATATTCTGTACAAACTGTGAAGTCCACTGAGACAAATGTAACATTTGTGATATTGGGCTCTATAAATAAACATTGATTGATTGAAATCAGTTTAAACTTGTGTTAAACTCGGGTTAAACTTGGGTTACTTGGGTCCCCCCCTGTTACCGGGCAGAGTCCGCAGGGCGTCCGCACCATGCCGGTGGGCAGCAGCACGGCGTTGACGCCCCTGTAGAGCTTCATCTGGCCGTCCACGCTGCCCACCGTTCCCTCTTTAGCTGCGATGACCGTCAGCTCCACCTTCCCGTCGTAGATCAGCGTGTTGAGGATCGTCTCGATGTCGTCCATCGACAGATCCACCTGCAGACATAGACATCTCTCAGTCAACTTTAACTCAGTTTAAACTCAGATTAAACTCTTTCCCAGGTTAAACTCTATGCCTGGTTAAAATCGGGTTATCGCCATCTCTCCTGACGTGTGGCTCCGCCCCTGTGTGCTGTGATGTCATAAAGAGGGCAGGGCTACATCACCTTGCTGATGCCGAGCTCACAGATGTACTTCCAGACTTCATGAGACGTGGCCAAGGAGCTGTTCCTCTGAATCATCGGACTCTGTTTACTGTCCTTCGCTGCTTCAGCCTGCACACACACACACGCACGCACACGCGCACACACACACACACACACAATTACTAGTGGTGCACGATAATTATCGGCCCGATAATTATCGGTCCGATATTAGGAATTATGACGTCATCCCGATAAACCCGATACAAGTATTAATAGCCCCGATAATATACAATATATTTTTTGGGTAAAAAAAAAGAAGAAATCCTGCGGTGTGGGTGGGTTGGGATGAGGGGCGCTTGTTTTTCACTCGGCTCCTCCCGTTTTGCCAGTACTGTGGTATTAGTGGTTTAGGAAGAGGGGAGTTCTTCTCAAATCCAGCGCTCCCTAACTCACGCCTGGCTGTGACGTAAATGGTGTGCGGCCGTGAAGCCAGGACAGTAACAAACATGTCGTCGGTAGTATGGGACTATTTCAAAGTTTCAGAGTTTGATAGTTCGCTTGCTATTTAAATGCAGAAGTTCCACGAGGAGGGAACAAGGCAACGAGCTATAATACTAACCTGATTAGTCACCTGAAACATCGCCATCGCTACGATGGTGTGTTCAAAGCGTACGAAGACGCCTGCGCTGCTAAACTAGCGGCGAATCCAAAGCCATCTGCAAAGGCACCGGGGCTTTTACCTATCGACGAGGCTTTTGAAAAGAGACGACCCCAGGGCTAAAACGATCTCTAACTTCATCATAGAAATGATGGCGCTTGACGAGAGTCAAAACTGTTCTTGGCTTTGTTTTGTTCATAGTAGTAATGCTCATGTCATTTGCTCACTACTAGTCTTTCTTTTACCACCAGGTGTGCAAAAACTACAGGTACATTTAATATATATATTATATTATTATCGGCTATCGGTATCGGTCTTGAGAAGCAGGAAGGTATTGGTATCGGTATCGGTTTCAAAAAACCAATATCGTGCATCCCTAACAATTACCTCACCACCGCTAAGCTAAAGGCTAACGTTGTGTGTCTGCTGTGTGTAGAGAAAGCTGTGCACCTTGCTCTGCAGGAACTTGAAGCACTGCTGGTTCAGAACCTCCACGAACTCGGACTCAAAGTCCTGGTCGCTGTACCAGGCGCCGCCCGTCACCGAGCGGTCGGGCTGAATGTTGTACAGCATGTACACCTTCTTCTTCGACGCCTGAGGAGAGACAGAAGGCCTGAGTACTGCCGGCTCTATCCCGGGTTAAACTTACCTTAAACCCAGGTTAAACTGTCCCACGTCAAACAAAGTTAAATTCTGGTTGACCTCAGCTTAAAATCTATCCCAGGTTCAATTTGGGTTAAACTTTGGTTGAACTCAGGTTAAACTCTATCCTAGGTTAAACTCTTATCCCAGGTTAAACACGGGTTGAACTCAGGTTAAACTCTGTCCTAGGTTAAACTCTTATCCCAGGTTAAACACAGGTAAAACTCAGGTTAAACTCTATTCTAGGTTAAACTCGTATCCCAGGTTAAACACGGGTTGAACTCAGGTTAAACTCTGTCCTAGGTTAAACTCGTATCCCAGGTTGAACTCAGGTTAAACTCTGTCCTAGGTTAAACTCGTATCCCAGGTTAAACACGGGTTGAACTCAGGTTAAACTCTGTCCTAGGTTAAACTCTTATCCCAGGTTAAACACAGGTAAAACTCAGGTTAAACTCTGTCCTAGGTTAAACTCGTATCCCAGGTTGAACTCAGGTTAAACTCTGTCCTAGGTTAAACTCGTATCCCAGGTTAAACACGGGTTGAACTCAGGTTAAACTCTGTCCTAGGTTAAACTCGTATCCCAGGTTAAACACGGGTTGAACTCAGGTTAAACTCTGTCCTAGGTTAAACTCTTATCCCAGGTTAAACACGGGTTGAACTCAGGTTAAACTATGTCCTAGGTTAAACTCGTATCCCAGGTTAAACACAGGTAAAACTCAGGTTAAACTCTGTCCTAGGTTAAACTCGTATCCCAGGTTAAACACAGGTAAAACTCAGGTTAAACTCTGTCCCAGGTTGAACACAGGGTAAACTCTATAACAGGTTAAACATGAGTTAAACTCAGGTAAATCTCAGGTTAAACTCTTATCCCAGTTTTAACTCAGGTAAAACTTGGGTGAAACATGGGTTAAACTCTATCCCAGGTTAAACCTCAGTTAAACTCAGGGTAAACTCAGGTTACACTCGGGTTAGTGTTGAGGTTGATACTCACAGCCACAGACTTCACGGCCTTGATGAGCTTCTTGCTCTCCAGGTTCTTCAGGATCTTGTTGACCTCGGTCAGAGGGAGGTTGCTCTTAAACCGGATATCTCTGCTCCAGATCCCTGGCACACAACACAGACTCTGTAAGATCTCCACTGCTATACTTTAACCATAAAGCGCCTTTCAGCACAACGCCATTCAGTGCTTCACAACATTTACAAACATTGCTAAAAAGGCTCTATATAAACATTTAAATAAAGTGTAGGCACTGAAACACAGACAAGATGATAACACACACAAACACAAGATTCCCTCAGGGGTTTCTTGGAAATATAAAACAAACACACACACACACACACACACACACACACCTGTACCTGAGCAGAGGGTTGGATTTCAAAATAAAAGCCTCACCTTTGTTTCCTGCGTCCTCGATCACCTGGTAGACCAGCTTCTCCTGGTTATCTGAGCCCTTCATCTTACTGACACACACACACACACACACACACACACACACACACACACACACACACACACACACACACACACACACACACACACACACACACACACACACACACACACACACACACACACACACACACACACACACACACACACACACACACACACACACACACACACACACACACACACACACACACACACACACACACACACACACACACACACACACACACACACACACACACACACACACAGGATTTGAGACCTTGTACATGTTGTGACCCCTTGTCAAAGAGACGGCTCATCTAAATTGGAGGACTATTGGATGTGAATGGAAAGGTGAGAAGATAACTAATAAGGAATAAGAAGCTGTTGAAGTGTTTCTATAGAGATATCAAGGAGCCATGCAGAAGAGAAATGCGTCCAGAAGCTTCAGTGACGATAAACATTAACCCATGAGACCCTCGCACGATGCCACTCACACTGAAGACTAACGATGTTTCTACGAAGTACCGTATTGACCCCAATAGAAGACGCCCCTGATGATAGGACGACCCCTCTTCATCAAGAAGGAAATACCTTTTTGAAGACCAAATCTTGTTTTTCTAAAGAGAATAATGTACTGTCTGCAGACCGGGGGATGCTTTTCTCTGACTGTCTACATTTATGAAGGCGGTCTTTTTGGGCTCGCCCTCTAACGTTACTCTCAGTAACTCCATCTACTGACGTTACTCTCAGTAACTCCATCTACTGACGTTACTCTCAGTAACTCCATCTACTGACGTTACTCTCAGTAACTCCATCTACTGACGTTACTCTCTGTAACTCCATCTACTGACGTTACTCTCAGTAACTCCATCTACTGACGTTACTCTCAGTAACTCCATCTACTAACGTTACTCTCTGTAACTCCATCTACTGACGTTACTCTCAGTAACTCCATCTACTGACGTTACTCTCAGTAACTCCATCTACTAACGTTACTCTCAGTAACTCCATCTACTGACGTTACTCTCAGTAACTCCATCTACTAACGTTACTCTCAGTAACTCCATCTACTGACGTTACTCTCAGTAACTCCATCTACTCACGTTACTCTCAGTAACTCCATCTACTGACGTTACTCTCAGTAACTCCATCTACTAACGTTACTCTCAGTAACTCCATCTACTGACGTTACTCTCAGTAACTCCATCTACTGACGTTACTCTCAGTAACTCCATCTACTGACGTTACTCTCAGTAACTCCATCTACTGACATTACTCTCAGTAACTCCATCTACTAACGTTACTCTCAGTAACTCCATCTACTGACATTACTCTCAGTAACTCCATCTACTGACGTTACTCTCAGTAACTCCATCTACTGACGTTACTCTCAGTAACTCCATCTACTGACGTTACTCTCAGTAACTCCATCTACTAACGTTACTCTCAGTAACTCCATCTACTCACGTTACTCTCAGTAACTCCATCTACTGACGTTACTCTCAGTAACTCCATCTACTAACGTTACTCTCAGTAACTCCATCTACTAACGTTACTCTCAGTAACTCCATCTACTGACGTTACTCTCAGTAACTCCATCTACTGACGTTACTCTCAGTAACTCCATCTACTAACGTTACTCTCAGTAACTCCATCTACTGACGTTACTCTCAGTAACTCCATCTACTAACGTTACTCTCAGTAACTCCATCTACTAACGTTACTCTCAGTAACTCCATCGACTGACGTTACTCTCAGTAACTCCATCTACTCACGTTACTCTCAGTAACTCCATCTACTCACGTTACTCTCAGTAACTCCATCTACTCACGTTACTCTCAGTAACTCCATCGACTCACGTTACTCTCAGTAACTCCATCTACTCACGTTACTCTCAGTAACTCCATCTACTCACGTTACTCTCAGTAACTCCATCTACTGACGTTACTCTCAGTAACTCCATCTACTGACGTTACTCTCAGTAACTCCATCTACTGACGTTACTCTCAGTAACTCCATCTACTAACGTTACTCTCAGTAACTCCATCTACTAACGTTACTCTCAGTAACTCCATCTACTGACGTTACTCTCAGTAACTCCGTCTACTCACGTTACTCTCAGTAACTCCATCTACTCACGTTACTCTCAGTAACTCCATCTACTCACGTTACTCTCAGTAACTCCATCTACTCACGTTACTCTCAGTAACTCCATCTACTCACGTTACTCTCAGTAACTCCATCTACTGACGTTACTCTCAGTAACTCCATCTACTGACGTTACTCTCAGTAACTCCATCTACTGACGTTACTCTCAGTAACTCCATCTACTAACGTTACTCTCAGTAACTCCATCTACTAACGTTACTCTCAGTAACTCCATCTACTAACGTTACTCTCAGTAACTCCATCTACTGACGTTACTCTCAGTAACTCCATCTACTGACGTTACTCTCAGTAACTCCGTCTACTGACGTTACTCTCAGTAACTCCATCTACTCACGTTACTCTCGGTAACTCCATCTACTGACGTTACTCTCGGTAACTCCATCTACTAACGTTACTCTCAGTAACTCCATCTACTGACGTTACTCTCGGTAACTCCATCTACTAACGTTACTCTCGGTAACTCCATCTACTCACGTTACTCTCGGTAACTCCATCTACTGACGTTACTCTCAGTAACTCCGTCTACTGACGTTACTCTCAGTAACTCCATCTACTGACGTTACTCTCGGTAACTCCATCTACTGACGTTACTCTCGGTAACTCCATCTACTCACGTTACTCTCGGTAACTCCGTCTACTGACGTTACTCTCGGTAACTCCATCTACTGACGTTACTCTCGGTAACTCCGTCTACTGACGTTACTCTCGGTAACTCCATCTACTCACGTTACTCTCGGTAACTCCATCTACTGACGTTACTCTCGGTAAACTCCGTCTACTGACGTTACTCTCGGTAACTCCGTCTACTGACGTTACTCTCGGTAACTCCGTCTACTGACGTTACTCTCGGTAACTCCGTCTACTGACGTTACTCTCGGTAACTCCGTCTACTGACGTTACTCTCGGTAACTCCGTCTACTGACGTTACTCTCGGTAACTCCGTCTACTGACGTTACTCTCGGTAACTCCGTCTACTGACGTTACTCTCGGTAACTCCGTCTACTGACGTTACTCTCGGTAACTCCGTCTACTCACGTTACTCTCGGTAACTCCGTCTACTGACGTTACTCTCGGTAACTCCGTCTACTCACGTTACTCTCGGTAACTCCGTCTACTGACGTTACTCTCGGTAACTCCGTCTACTGACGTTACTCTCGGTAACTCCGTCTACTGACGTTACTCTCGGTAACTCCGTCTACTGACGTTACTCTCGGTAACTCCGTCTACTGACGTTACTCTCGGTAACTCCGTCTACTGACGTTACTCTCGGTAACTCCGTCTACTGACGTTACTCTCGGTAACTCCGTCTACTGACGTTACTCTCGGTAACTCCATCTACTCACGTTACTCTCGGTAACTCCATCTACTCACGTTACTCTCTGTAACTCCATCTACTCACGTTACTCTCGGTAACTCCATCTACTGACGTTACTCTCGGTAACTCCATCTACTCACGTTACTCTCGGTAACTCCATCTACTCACGTTACTCTCGGTAACTCCATCTACTCACGTTACTCTCGGTAACTCCATCTACTCACGTTACTCTCGGTAAACTCCATCTACTCACGTTACTCTCGGTAACTCCATCTACTCACGTTACTCTCGGTAACTCCATCTACTCACGTTACTCTCGGTAACTCCATCTACTCACGTTACTCTCGGTAACTCCATCTACTCACGTTACTCTCGGTAACTCCATCTACTCACGTTACTCTCGGTAACTCCATCTACTCACGTTACTCTCGGTAACTCCATCTACTCACGTTACTCTCGGTAACTCCATCTACTCGACGTTACTCTCGGTAACTCCATCTACTGACGTTACTCTCGGTAACTCCATCTACTCACGTTACTCTCGGTAACTCCATCTACTCACGTTACTCTCGGTAACTCCATCTACTGACGTTACTCTCGGTAACTCCATCTACTCGACGTTACTCTCGGTAACTCCATCTACTCACGTTACTCTCGGTAACTCCATCTACTCACGTTACTCTCGGTAACTCCATCTACTCACGTTACTCTCGGTAACTCCATCTACTCACGTTACTCTCGGTAACTCCATCTACTCACGTTACTCTCGGTAACTCCATCTACTCACGTTACTCTCGGTAACTCCATCTACTCACGTTACTCTCGGTAACTCCATCTACTCACGTTACTCTCGGTAACTCCATCTACTCACGTTACTCTCGGTAACTCCATCTACTCACGTTACTCTCGGTAACTCCATCTACTCACGTTACTCTCGGTAACTCCATCTACTCACGTTACTCTCGGTAACTCCATCTACTCACGTTACTCTCGGTAACTCCATCTACTCACGTTACTCTCGGTAACTCCATCTACTCACGTTACTCTCGGTAACTCCATCTACTCACGTTACTCTCGGTAACTCCATCTACTCACGTTACTCTCGGTAACTCCATCTACTCACGTTACTCTCGGTAACTTCCATCTACTCACGTACTCTCGGTAACTCCATCTACTCACGTTACTCTCGGTAACTCCATCTACTCACGTTACTCTCGGTAACTCCATCTACTCACGTTACTCTCGGTAACTCCATCTACTCACGTTACTCTCGGTAACTCCATCTACTGACGTTACTCTCGGTAACTCCATCTACTGCACGTTACTCTCGGTAACTCCATCTACTCACGTTACTCTCGGTAACTCCATCTACTCACGTTACTCTCGGTAACTCCATCTACTCACGTTACTCTCGGTAACTCCATCTACTCACGTTACTCTCGGTAACTCCATCTACTCACGTTACTCTCGGTAACTCCATCTACTCACGTTACTCTCGGTAACTCCATCTACTCACGTTACTCTCGGTAACTCCATCTACTCACGTTACTCTCGGTAACTCCATCTACTCACGTTACTCTCGGTAACTCCATCTACTCACGTTACTCTCGGTAACTCCATCTACTCACGTTACTCTCGGTAACTCCATCTACTCACGTTACTCTCGGTAACTCCATCTACTCACGTTACTCTCGGTAACTCCATCTACTCACGTTACTCTCGGTAACTCCATCTACTGACGTTACTCTCGGTAACTCCGTCTTAAAAATGGACCAATCCCAAACCACGCCCTACACCAGGGATCACCTGGTTTGTCCAAGGGCCATAATTATTCCTAGAGACACTTTCTGGGGCCAGCGATTTTTATATAGCTAGTGGAGCACGTTCATGTACTGCGAAGTCGCCGGAGCCTCGTAGCGGGAGCTGCTGCATAAAGCAGACTCTACACCAGGCGTAGCCAACACGGTGCACAAGGGCACTCAGTCGCCCGCAGGGGCAACGTGAGTCACCCGCAGGGCATGTTCTAAAAATAGCTCGCCAAGCAAATCCAAAATGTATAAAATACACAAAACAAAAAAGGAAATGTAATTAAAAGAATCTACCCTATGCATAAAGGAAACCTAAATCATAGCGAACTCTATCTACTAACTACAACTCTATATCTAACACCCCTCCTCCCCCCACCCCCACAATGAATATCGACCAATCACATTCTTGCTTGATTTGCGGGACCAGCGTTGCAGTCGGGAGAGAGCTAGGGAGGGAGAGAGCTAGGGAGAGAGAGAGAGAAAGAGAGAGAGAGCTAGGGAGAGAGAGAGCTAGGGAGAGAGAGAGAGAAAGAGAGAGAGAGCTAGGGAGAGAGAGAGCTAGGGAGAGAGAGAAAGAGAGAGAGAGCTAGGGAGGGAGAGAGAGCTAGGGAGAGAGAGAGCTAGGGAGGGAGAGAGAGCTAGGGAGAGAGAGAGCTAGGGAGGGAGAGAGCTAGGGAGAGAGAGAGAGAGCTATGGAGAGCACACTTTTATCTATTTAATATAGATAAAGTACAGGACAGTACAAGAAACAGTTGAAAGGGAGGGATCAGTAAAATATGCAGACATAAAAAGAAAGGATGCTAACTAGGGAACACAAGATCAGAATAAACCAGTTTGAATGATTTGTTATTGGTTGTGATCGTATTCTCAAGATGTTTGGATTATTGAAAAGTAAACAGCTGAGAGCTGAGTCCATTCATTCATGTTGCTCTGAAAGTGCAGCAGATTGATGCATGCCCCCGGACCCCCTAGAGGAGGCAAGGACCCCCCTAGAGGAGGTGAGGACCCCCCTAGAGGAGGCAAGGACCCCCCTAGAGGAGGCGAGGACCCCCCTAGAGGAGGTGAGGACCCCCCCTAGAGGAGGCGAGGACCCCCCTAGAGGAGGTGAGGACCCCCCTAGAGGAGGCGAGGACCCCCCTAGAGGAGGTGAGGCCCCCCTAGAGGAGGCGATGCCCCCCCTAGAGGAGGTGAGGCCCCCCTAGAGGAGGTGAGGACCCCCTAGAGGAGGCGAGGACCCCCCTAGAGGAGGCGAGGACCCCCCTAGAGGAGGTGAGGCCCCCCTAGAGGAGGCGAGGACCCCCCTAGAGGAGGTGAGGCCCCCCTAGAGGAGGCGAGGACCCCCATAGAGGAGGCGAGGTCCCCCCCCCAAATAAAGCAGGTTAAAATAATTAAATTGCTACATGTTCTTTGAGTAAACACTGAAACGGGTCCCACAGACCCAAACAGCGCACAGAGGTTAAAGGTCAGCATATCATAATGTTAAAATGTGCTAAATATATACACTGCAAAAAACTAAAAAAGAGGAGTAAGAGTAGCCCGACTTGCTTTATTTTTTTAAAGTAGCCCTCACCCTAAAAAAGGCTGGAGACCCCCGCTCTACACGCTAACGAAGGATCACTTTTTCTTCAGGGCAGGGAAGGCTACTGTCCCGCAGCTGCTGCCTCTCTGTTGGACTCCGGTACTGCACATTACTCACGAGACGCACTAAGCACTCCGCCAACGTCACAGCACGGGCCGGATGAGAATGTCCCGCGGGCCGCCAGTTGATGGTCACTGCCCGACACCCCTCCGTGAGGGGGAGTGTGTAGGGGTAGGGTGTAGGGCGTGGTTTGGGATTGGGCCTCTCTCTCCTGTTGAACTGTTTCTTTAAGACTCTCTCTGGGGGAACACTCGTTTGGCGCCATCTGTTGGTGTGACTGTGTAATTACATCGAAAAGTCTAGACCCCGAATAAAAGACTCTTTTTCAGATTTTATTCTAGGAAAAGAAAGCCTGTCTTACATTCGGGTCAATACGGTACTTTGGACTGATTCAAAGATTAGTCATGAAAATTATAGTTTTTCGGGGCGGTTGGGGGACGTAATAAAAGAGACCTTGCCTTCCCTGTAAATAAAGTAAATAAAGTAGTCTATAGTACAAGTACATATAATATTGACAAAGTACACAGTATTTATTGGATGCTTTGTGTACCTGGCGCCCTGGCCGTCCTTCATCCTGTACAGGAGCCCCGAGCTATTCCTCAGCAGGTCCAGCTGACCCTGTGGAGGAAAACACAACCCATCAGAACTACAAACATGGCTGCTCCGAGCAGCCAATCAGACGCCAGGCAGAGAGAAGGACTGACCAATGAGAGCAGCTTGTTGATGGCCAGCGCTCTCTGCTGCGGATCCAGGTGAGGCATGTCGTTCTGAATCACTGCGTCTGTGATGCCATGAGGAAACTGCTGACACAGCGCTTTGATCCTACACACACACACACACACACACACACACACACACACACACACACACACACACACACACACACACACACCACACACACACACACACACACACACACACACACACACACACACACACACACACACACACACACACACACACACACACACACACACACACACACACACACCACACACACACACACACACACACACACACACACACACACACACACACACACACACACACACACACACACACACACACACACACACACACACACACACAATTGGATAATTGAACAGTAAACAATGGAGACATGCTACATACTGATATACACCTGAACATCAGCAGGAGAGGACTCTTTAAAGTAGACACTACACACTGATATACACCTGAACATCAGCAGGAGAGGACTCTTTAAAGTAGAGACACTACATACTGATACACCTGAACATCAGCAGGAGAGACTCTTTAAAGTAGAGACACTACATACTGATATACACCTGAACATCAGCAGGAGAGGACTCTTTAAAGTAGAGACACTACATACTGATATACACCTGAACATCAGCAGGAGAGGACTCTTTAAAGTAGAGACACTACATACTGATATACACCTGAACATCAGCAGGAGAGGACTCTTTAAAGTAGAGACACTACTGATATACACCTGAACATCACAGGAGAGGACTCTTTAAAGTAGAGACACTACACACTGATATACACCTGAACATCAGCAGGAGAGGACTCTTAAAGTAGAGACACTACATACTGATATACACCTGAACATCAGCAGGAGAGGGACTCTTTAAAGTAGAGACACTACATACTGATATACACCTGAACATCAGCAGGAGAGGACTCTTTAAAGTAGAGACACTTCATACTGATATACACCTGAACATCAGCAGGAGAGGACTCTTTAAAGTAGAGACAGTACATACTGATATACACTGAACATCAGCAGGAGAGGACTCTTTAAAGTAGAGACACTACATACTGATATACACCTGAACATCAGCAGGAGAGGACTCTTTAAAGTAGAGACACTACATACTGATATACACCTGAACATCAGCAGGAGAGGACTCTTTAAAGTAGAGACACTACATACTGATATACACCTGAACATCAGCAGGAGAGGACTCTTAAAGTAGAGACACTACATACTGATATACACCTGAACATCAGCAGGAGAGGACTCTTTAAAGTAGAGACACTACATACTGATATACACCTGAACATCAGCAGGAGAGGACTCTTTAAAGTAGAGACACCACATACTGATATACACCTGAACATCAGCAGGAGAGGACTCTTTAAGTAGAGACATACATACTGATATACACCTGAACATCAGCAGGAGAGGACTCTTTAAAGTAGAGACACTACATACTGATATACACCTGAACATCAGCAGGAGAGGACTCTTTAAAGTAGAGACAGTACATACTGATATACACCTGAACATCAGCAGGAGAGGAATCTTTAAAGTAGAGACACTACATACTGATATACACCTGAACATCAGCAGGAGAGGACTCTTTAAAGTAGAGACACTACATACTGATATACACCTGAACATCAGCAGGAGAGGACTCTTAAAGTAGAGACACTACCATACTGATATACACCTGAACATCAGCAGGAGAGGACTCTTTAAAGTAGAGACACTACATACTGATATACACCTGAACATCAGCAGGAGAGGACTCTTTAAAGTAGAGACACTACATACTGATATACACTGAACATCAGCAGGAGAGGACTCTTTAAAGTAGAGACACTACATACTGATATACACCTGAACATCAGCAGGAGAGGACTCTTTAAGTAGAGACACCACATACTGATATACACCTGAACATCAGCAGGAGAGGACTCTTTAAAGTAGAGACACTACATACTGATATACACCTGAACATCAGCAGGAGAGGACTCTTTAAAGTAGAGACACTACATACTGATATACACCTGAACATCAGCAGGAGAGGACTCTTTAAAGTAGAGACACCACATACTGATATACACCTGAACATCAGCAGGAGAGGACTCTTTAAAGTAGAGACACTACATACTGATATACACCTGAACATCAGCAGGAGAGGACTCTTAAAGTAGAGTCACTACATACTGATATACACCTGAACATCAGCGGAGAGGACTCTTTAAAGTAGAGACACTACATACTGATAACACCTGAACATCAGCAGGAGAGGACTCTTTAAAGTTAGAGACACTACATACTGATATACACCTGAACATCAGCAGGAGAGGACTCTTTAAAGTAGAGACAACTACATTATGATTACACCTGAACATCAGCAGGAGAGGACTCTTTAAAGTAGAGACACTACATACTGATATACACCTGAAACATCAGCAGGAGAGGACTCTTTAAAGTTGCAGAAACTACATACTGATATACACCCTGAACATCAGCAGGAGAGGACTCTTTAAAGTAGAGACACTACATACTGATATACACCTGAACATCAGCAGGAGAGGACTCTTTAAAGTAGAGACACTACATACTGATATACACCTGACATCAGCAGGAGAGGACTCTTTAAGTAGAGACACTACATACTGATATACACCTGAACATCAGCAGGAGAGGACTCTTTAAAGTAGAGGAAACTACATACTGATATACACCTGATCATCAGGAGGAGAGGACTCTTTAAAGTAGAGACACTACATACTGATATACACCTGAACATCAGCAGGAGAGGACTCTTTAAAGTAGAGAAACTACATACTGATATACACCTGATCATCAGAGGAGAGGACTCTTTAAACCAAACTCAAGTTACTCACTATTTGATTGATTCAACAAGATATTCAAATAAATAAGGGAATAGTTTCTAATGATGGGATGTTCATTTGTGTCCCTTTTTATGTTCACATTGTGTTCACGCCTTGTCAACATGCTGCTGGGATGAATAGGGGATTTGCTGAGGATAGCCCTTCAGTAAAACGCAGTTAAAGAAGTGATGCAATGTTGAGTTTCTTGGTGTAAATAAGCAGCCAGGTGAACTGGAGGATCGCGGGGTGTACTGGAGGATAGCCAGGTGTACTGGAGGATAGCCAGGTGTACTGGAGGATCGCGGGGTGAACTGGAGGGCCGCGGGGTGTTACTGGAGGATAGCCAGGTGTACTGGAGGATCGCGGGGTTGTACTGGAGGATCGCGGGGTGTACTGGAGGATCGCGGGGTGTACTGGAGGATCGCGGGGTTGTACTTGGAGGATCGCGGGGTGTACTGGAGGATCGCGGGGTGTACTGGAGGATAGCCAGGTGTACTGGAGGATAGCCAGGTGTACTGGAGGACCGCGGGGTGTACTGGAGGATAGCCAGGTTGTACTGGAGGATCGCGGGGTGTACTGGAGGATAGCCAGGTGTACTGGAGGATAGCCAGGTGTACTGGAGGACCGCGGGGTGTACTGGAGGATAGCCAGGTGTACTGGAGGATCGCGGGGTGTACTGGAGGATAGCCAGGTGTACTGGAGGATAGCCAGGTGTACTGGAGGACCGCGGGGTGAACTGGAGGATCGCGGGGTGTACTGGAGGATCGCAGGGTGTACTGGAGGATAGCCAGGTGTACTGGAGGACCGCGGGGGTTGTACTGGAGGATAGCCAGGTGTACTGGAGGGACCGCGGGGTGTGAACTGGAGGATCGCGGGGTGTACTGGAGGATCGCGGGGTGTACTGGAGGATCGCGGGTGTGTACTGGAGGATAGCCAGGTGTACTGGAGTATCGCGGGGTGTACTGGAGGATAGCAGGTGTACTGGAGGATCGCGGGGTGTACTGGAGGATAAGCCAGGTGTACTGGAGGGATCGCGGGGTGTACTGGAGGATCGCGGGGTGTACTGGAGGATCGCGGGGTGTACTGGAGGATAGCCAGGTGTACTGGAGGATCGCGGGGTGTACTGGAGGATCGCGGGGTGTACTGGAGGATCGCGGGGTGTACTGGAGGGCCGCGGGGTGAACTGGAGGGCCGCGGGGTGAACTGGAGGATAGCCAGGTGTACTGGAGGATAGTCCAGGTGTACTGGAGGATCGCGGGGTGTACTGGAGGATCGCGGGGTGTGTACTGGAGGATCGCGGGGTGTACTGGAGGATCGCGGGGTTGTACTGGAGGATCGCGGGGTGTACTGGGAGGATCGCGGGGTGTACTGGGAGGATAGCCAGGTGTACTGGAGGATAGCCAGGTTGTACTGGAGGATAGCCAGGTGAACTGGAGGATAGCCAGGGTGTACTGGCGGATAGCCAGGTGAACTGGAGGATAGCCAGGTGTACTGGAGGATAGCCAGGTGTACTGGAGGATCGCGGGGTGAACTGGAGGGCGCGGGGTGTACTGGAGGATAGCCAGGTGTACTGGAGGATCGCGGGGTTGTACTGGAGGATCGCGGGGTGTACTGGAGGATCGCGGGGTTGTACTGGAGGATCGCCGGGTGTACTGGAGGATCGCGGGGTGTACTGGAGGATAGCCAGGTTGTACTGGAGGACTAGCCAGGTGTACTGGAGGGACCGCGGGGTGTACTGGAGGATAGCCAGGTGTACTGGAGGATCGCGGGGTGTTACTGGAGGATAGCCAGGTGTACTGGAGGATAGCCAGGTGTACTGGAGGATAGCCAGGTGCTACTGGAGGACCGCGGGGTTGTACTGGAGGATAGCCAGGTGTACTGGAGGATAGCCAGGTGTACTGGAGGACCGCGGGGTGTACTGGAGGATAGCCAGGTGTACTGGAGGATCGCGGGGTGTTGTACTGGAGGATAGCCAGGTGTACTGGAGGACCGCGGGGTGAACTGGAGGATCGCGGGGTGTACTGGAGGATCGGGCGGGTGTACTGGAGGATAGCCAGGTGTACTGGAGGGACCGCGGGGTGTACTGGAGGATAGCCAGGTTTGTACTGGAGGGACCGCCGGGTGAACTGGAGGATCGCGGGGTGTACTGGAGGATCGCGGGGTGTACTGGAGGATCGCGGGGTGTACTGGAGGATAGCCAGGTTGTACTGGAGGATCGCGGGGGTGTACTGGAGGATAGCCAGGTGTACTGGAGGATCGCGGGGTGTACTGGAGGATAGCCAGGTTGTACTGGAGGATCGCGGGTGTACTGGAGGATAGCCAGGTGTACTGGAGGATCGCGGGGTGTACTGGAGGATCGCGGGTTGTACTGGAGGATCGCGGGGGTGTACTGGAGGATAGCAGGTGTACTGGAGGATCGCGGGGTGTACTGGAGGATCGCGGGGTGTACTGGAGGATCGCGGGGTGTACTGGAGGATCGCGGGGTGAACTGGAGGGCCGCGGGGTGAACTGGAGGATAGCCAGGTTGTACTGGAGGATAGCCAGGTGTACTGGAGGATCGCGGGGTTTGTACTGGAGGATCGCGGGGTGTGTTACTGGAGGATCGCGGGGTGTACTGGAGGATCGCGGGGTGTACTGGAGGATAGCCAGGTGTACTGGAGGATAGCCAGGTGAACTGGAGGATAGCCAGGTGAACTGGAGGATAGCCAGGTGTACTGGTAGGATAGCCAGGTGTACTGGAGGATCGCGGGGTGAACTGGAGGGCCGCGGGGTTGTACTGGAGGATAGCCAGGTGTACTGGAGGATCGCGGGGTGTACTGGAGGATCGCGGGGTGTACTGGAGGATCGCAGGGTTGTACTGGAGGATCGCGGGGTGAACTGGAGGGCCGCGGGAGTGAACTGGAGGATAGCCAGGTGTACTGGAGGATAGCCAGGTGTATTCTGGAGGATCGCGGGGTGTACTGGAGGATCGCGGGGTTGTACTGGAGGATCGCAGGGTGTACTGGAGGATCGCGGGGTGAACTGAGGGCCGCGGGGTGAACTGGAGGATAGCCAGGTGTACTGGAGGATAGCCAGGTTGTACTGGAGGATCGCGGGGTTGTACTGGAGGATCGCGGGGTGTACTGGAGGATAGCCAGGTGTACTGGAGGACCGCGGGGTGTACTGGAGGACCGCGGGGTGTACTGGAGGATCGCCAGGTGTACTGGAGGATCGCGGGGTTTACTGGAGGATAGCCAGGTGTACTGGAGGATAGCCAGGTGTACTGGAGGATAGCCAGGTGTACTGGAGGATCGCGGGGTGTACTGGAGGATAGCCAGGTGTACTGGAGGGACCGCGGGGTGTACTGGAGGATAGCCAGGTGTACTGGAGGACCGCGGGGTTGTACTGGAGGATAGCCAGGTGTACTGGAGGATCGCGGGGTGTACTGGAGGATAGCCCAGGTTTACTGGAGGACCGCGGGGTGAACTGGAGGATCGCGGGGTTGTACTGGAGGATCGCGGGGTTGTACTGGAGGATAGCCAGGGTGTACTGGAGGACCGCGGGGTGTACTGGAGGATAGCCAGTGTGTACTGGAGGATCGCGGGGTGTACTGGAGGATAGCCAGGTGTACTGGAGGATAGCCAGGTGTACTGGAGGACCGCGGGGTGAACTGGAGGATCGCGGGGTTTACTGGAGGATCGCGGGGTGTACTGGAGGATAGCCAGGTGTACTGGAGGACCGCGGGGTGTACTGGAGGATAGCCAGGTTGTACTGGAGGACCGCGGGGTGAACATGGAGGATCGCGGGGTGTACTGGAGGATCGCGGGGTGTACTGGAGGATAGCCAGGTTGTACTGGAGGATCGCGGGGTGTACTGGAGGATAGCCAGGTGTACGGAGGATCGCGGGGTGTACTGGAGGATCGCGGGGCTGTACTGGAGGATCGCGGGGTGTACTGGAGGATAGCCAGGTGTACTGGAGGATCGCCGGGTGTTGTACTGGAGGGATCGCGGGGTGTTACTGGAGGATCGCGGGGTGTACTGGAGGATCGCGGGGTGTACTGGAGGATAGCCAGGTGTACTGGAGGATAGCCAGGTGTACTGGAGGATAGCCAGGTGTACTGGAGGACCGCGGGGTGTACTGGAGGATAGGCCAGGTGTACTGGAGGACCGCGGGGGGGTGTACTGGAGGATAGCCAGGTGTACTGGAGGACCGCGGGGTGTACTGGAGGATAGCCAGGTGTACTGGAGGGACCGCGGGGTGAAACTGGAGGATCGCGGGGTTGTACTGGAGGATCGCGGGGTGTACTGGAGGATAGCCAGGTGTACTGGAGGATCGCGGGGTGTACTGGAGGATAGCCAGGTGTACTGGAGGATAGCCAGGTGTTACTGGAGGATCGCGGGTGTACTGGAGGATAGCCAGGTGTACTGGAGGACCGCGGGGTGTACTGGAGGATAGCCAGTGTACTGGAGGACCGCGGGGTGAACTGGAGGATCGCGGGGTGTACTGGAGGATCGCGGGGTGTACTGGAGGATAGCCAGGTGTACTGGAGGACCGCGGGGTGAACTGGAGGATCGCGGGTGTACTGGAGGATCGCGGGGTGTACTGGAGGATAGCCAGGTGTACTGGAGGATCGCGGGGTGAACTGGAGGATCGCGGGGTGTACTGGAGGATCGCGGGGTGAACTGGAGGATCGCGGGGTGTACTGGAGGATAGCCAGGTGTACTGGAGGATCGCGGGGTGTACTGGAGGATAGCCAGGTGTACTGGAGGATCGCGGGTGTACTGGAGGATAGCCAGGTGTACTGGAGGACCGCGGGGTGTACTGGAGGATAGCCAGGTGTACTGGAGGACCGCGGGGTGTACTGGAGGATAGCCAGGTGTACTGGAGGACCGCGGGGTGAACAGTGAGCCCTCCCCGGCTGAGGACCTGTGAAAGAGCTGTATAGTATGGTCTGTGTGTCTGATGGTGATCGTTAAACTCTAAATGTGAGGGAAGGTAAAGGGGGTTCTGCGCATTGATCTCCGGGTGAAGCTCTCCCTCCGCGGACTGACCTGCCTCTCCACCTCCGCCAGGTCCATGCCCTCCTTCTTCACCGTGACGTCACTCATCTTCTCCCTGAGTATCTTCTTTATTCCGTGTGTTCCCGAGGAAGCTCTGCAGCTAGGGAGTCTGTTAGCATCAGGTTAGCATGGAAGCTAATGTTGACATGCCGAGTTCAGGGTCCTTAGGGGGGAGTTAGCGGGGCCGCCCTGAAAACTGCCTGTTCAAAAACATCTGAACGAAATAAAGAAATAAAGGCACTAGGTTATCTGTCGCCACTTTTCAATTTTATTTTATTTTTTCACAAATACAGATGTGTGTTCTCCATACAGCCTATGGTGTTATCAAGTCGCCATTTTCACAAAAATATAGCCTACTATGTTTTTTATTTCTCAAAATAACAAACTAATCCTATTTTGCGGAGATGGATGTAAAATATTATTATATATTTAAACCATAGACTGTAAATATGAAAGAAGAAGAATGATGGTACACAACATTAAACAAACAATACAAATGTGATGTTTTTAAAAATATGTATTTTATAATCCAGTTCATCACGGCGGGGCGGGCGGGGACTGTGTCTCTGAAGAATCCTCAGGGTTTTATTAGCCCCGCCCCTCCGCTCCGTGCCAGTGAACAACGCAGGCAAACATCTCGTTGCTATGGCGACGCGTCCGATCAGTCAACAGCAGTTTAACGGAAGTGTGTTTTTTTATCGGAGCTGAAATCTGAAGTAAGTAGACTTAATTATCTTTAAGCTTTATTATAATGAACTTTACTTAATTATAATAATGATATATATATATATATATACAAGAGGATAGAGTTTCTCTTCATTCCCGTAGGTACATCAGGGAAAGTAGTTCCGGTCTATAAACTGTTAAAACAATAACCCAAGAGTCCCTAAAGATGTTTTATATGGTTTTGCTGTTGGTGTCACGGTTTGATTTATATTTGAACTCATTTGCTGCTGCTGGAGAAAATCATTTCACAATTTGGGATCAATAAGAATCTAATCTGTAATGTTCAAAAAGCTCTTTATTGTTCTCATACTGCATGTGCTGCTGCTCCTCTTTTCACCCTCTGTCTGAAACCAGAGCTGCTCTGATTAGTTAGCTAACTACTTAGAGATGTTCCGCCCCTTAGCCTATCACGTACAATGTGTTGGAGCGCTGGCCAATAGGAGCACTAGTGTTACACATTGATGTCACCGTGGTATTTATACTTTTACTGAGTACTTTTTCCACTCTTTTGATTGGTTGACTTACAGGAGGCCGTCGCCATGACAGCAGGAGCCGTGTCAGCGCCGCTCATCATTCCCATCATGCACCTGCACACACACAGAACCAAGAACCACGTGGACACACACACACCTGTGTCCATGCACTCAGGTACACACACACACACACACACACACAGACACAAACACACACACACACATACAGACACACACACACACACACACACACACACACACACACACACACACACACACACACACACACACACAGAGAGAGACACACACAGACACACACACACACACATACAGACACACACACACACACACACACACACACACACACACACACACACACACACACACACACACGCAAACATACTTTTTCTTTTTGTATGGAAACCCCACTTATATTATATATACTGTGTGTGTATGTGTGTGTGTGTGTGTGTGTGTGTCTGTGTGTGTGTGTGTGTGTGTGTGTGTGTGTGTGTGTGTAGATACCCCCTCCTCTCAGATCTTCTTTTCTCTGGACGGCTCGAAGCCAGAGGCGGAGCCTCGGGGGGGCAGCATGAAGTACATCGGGCCGCTCCTGTTGCATGCTGGGAAGGTGACGGTCAGAGCGATGGCTGTCACCAGGTATTAAATACACTATGATCTTAAAATACTGTGTTCCAAATAAAAGTCCTGAAGTATTATTATTATAACATTTAAAAGTTCTCACAATGTCTCTTTTCACAGCACGATATTATTATAGAATATTAGATCATCCTGACTTTATAACTAACGAATAATTGTAATCAATCAAAGTTTATTTATATAGCCCAATATCACACAGTTAGTGGGAGAAACCCCCCAGTTAGTGGAGAAACCCCCAGTTAGTGGAGAAACCCCCCAGTTAGTGGAGAAACCCCCAGTTAGTGGAGAAACCCCCAGTTAGTGGAGAAACCCCCCAGTTAGTGGAGAAACGCCCAGTTAGTGGGAGAAACCCCCCAGTTAGTGGAGAAACCCCCCAGTTAGTGGAGAAACGCCCCAGTTAGTGGGAGAAACCCCCCAGTTAGTGGAGAAACCCCCAGTTAGTGGAGAAACCCCCCAGTTAATGGAGAAATGCCCCAGTTAGTGGAGAAACCCCCAGTTAGTGGAGAAACCCCCCAGTTAGTGGAGAAACCCCCCAGTTAATGGAGAAACCCCCAGTTAATGGAGAAATGCCCCAGTTAGTGGAGAAACCCCCAGTTAGTGGAGAAACCCCCAGTTAGTGGAGAAACCCCCCAGTTAGCGGAGAAACCCCCCAGTTAATGGAGAAACCCCCAGTTAATGGAGAAATTCCCCAGTTAGTGGAGAAACCCCCAGTTAGTGGAGAAACCCCCAGTTAGTGGAGAAACCCCCAGTTAATGGAGAAACCCCCAGTTAATGGAGAAACCCCCCAATTAATGGAGAAACGCCCCAGTTAGTGGAGAAACGCCCAGTTAATGGAGAAACCCCCAGTTAATGGAGAAACCCCCAGTTAGTGGAGAAACCCCCAGTTAGTGGAGAAACGCCCAGTTAGTGGAGAAACCCCCAGTTAGTGGAGAAACCCCCAGTTAGTGGAGAAACCCCCAGTTAATGGAGAAACCCCCAGTTAATGGAGAAACCCCCCAGTTAGTGGAGAAACCCCCCAGTTAGTGGAGAAACCCCCCAGTTAGTGGAGAAACCCCCAGTTAGTGGAGAAACCCCCCAGTTAGTGGAGAAACCCCCAGTTAGTGGAGAAACCCCCCAGTTAATGGAGAAACGCCCCAGTTAGTGGGAGAAACCCCCCAGTTAGTGGGAGAAACCCCCCAGTTAGTGGAGAAACCCCCCAGTTAATGGAGAAACGCCCCAGTTAGTGGAGAAACCCCCCAGTTAGTGGAGAAACCCCCCAGTTAATGGAGAAACCCCCCAGTTAGTGGGAGAAACCCCCCAGTTAGTGGAGAAACCCCCCAGTTACTGGGAGAAAACCCCCCAGTTAGTGGAGAAACCCCCCAGTTAATGGAGAAACGCCCCAGTTAGTGGGAGAAACGCCCCAGTTAGTGGAGAAACCCCCCAGTTAGTGGAGAAACCCCCCAGTTAATGGAGAAACGCCCCAGTTAGTGGAGAAACCCCCAGTTAGTGGAGAAACCCCCCAGTTAATGGAGAAACCCCCCAGTTAGTGGGAGAAACCCCCCAGTTAGTGGAGAAACCCCCCAGTTACTGGGAGAAACCCCCCAGTTAGTGGAGAAACCCCCCAGTTAATGGAGAAACGCCCCAGTTAGTGGGAGAAACCCCCAGTTAGTGGGAGAAACCCCCCAGTTAGTGGAGAAACCCCCCAGTTAATGGAGAAACGCCCCAGTTAGTGGGAGAAACCCCCCAGTTAGTGGAGAAACCCCCCAGTGGAGAAACCCCCCAGTTAGTGGAGAAACCCCCCAGTTAGTGGAGAAACCCCCAGTTAGTGGGAGAAACCCCCCAGTTAGTGGAGAAACCCCCAGTTAGTGGGAGAAACCCCCAGTTAGTGGGAGAAACCCCCCAGTTAGTGGAGAAACCCCCAGTTAGTGGAGAAACCCCCCAATTAATGGAGAAACGCCCCAGTTAGTGGAGAAACGCCCAGTTAATGGAGAAACCCCCAGTTAATGGAGAAACCCCCAGTTAGTGGAGAAACCCCCAGTTAGTGGAGAAACGCCCAGTTAGTGGAGAAACCCCCAGTTAGTGGAGAAACCCCCAGTTAGTGGAGAAACCCCCAGTTAATGGAGAAACCCCCAGTTAATGGAGAAACCCCCCAGTTAGTGGAGAAACGCCCCAGTTAGTGGAGAAACCCCCCAGTTAGTGGAGAAACCCCCAGTTAATGGAGAAACCCCCAGTTAATGGAGAAACCCCCAGTTAATGGAGAAACCCCCCAATTAATGGAGAAACCCCCAGTTAGTGGAGAAACGCCCCAGTTAGTGGAGAAACCCCCAGTTAGTGGAGAAGCCCCCAGTTAGTGGAGAAACCCCCAGTTAGTGGAGAAGCCCCCCAGTTAGTGGAGAAACCCCCCAGTTAGTGGGAGAAACCCCCCAGTTAGTGGAGAAACCCCCCAGTTAGTGGGAGAAACCCCCCAGTTAATGGAGAAACCCCCCAGTTAGTGGGAGAAACCCCCCAGTTAATGGAGAAACCCCCCAGTTAGTGGAGAAACCCCCCAGTTAGTGGAGAAACCCCCAGTTAATGGAGAAACCCCCCAGTTAGTGGAGAAACCCCCAGTTAGTGGAGAAACCCCCCCAGTTAGTGGAGAAACCCCCAGTTAGTGGAGAAACCCCCCAGTTAATGGAGAAACGCCCCAGTTAGTGGGAGAAACCCCCCAGTTAGTGGGAGAAACCCCCCAGTTAGTGGAGAAACCCCCCAGTTAATGGAGAAACGCCCCAGTTAGTGGAGAAACCCCCCAGTTAGTGGAGAAACCCCCCCAGTTAATGGAGAAACCCCCCAGTTAGTGGGAGAAACCCCCCAGTTAGTGGAGAAACCCCCCAGTTACTGGGAGAAACCCCCCAGTTAGTGGAGAAACCCCCCAGTTAATGGAGAAACGCCCCAGTTAGTGGGAGAAACGCCCCAGTTAGTGGAGAAACCCCCCAGTTAGTGGAGAAACCCCCCAGTTAATGGAGAAACGCCCCAGTTAGTGGAGAAACCCCCCAGTTAGTGGAGAAACCCCCCAGTTAATGGAGAAACCCCCCAGTTAGTGGGAGAAACCCCCCAGTTAGTGGAGAAACCCCCCAGTTACTGGGAGAAACCCCCAGTTAGTGGAGAAACCCCCCAGTTAATGGAGAAACGCCCCAGTTAGTGGGAGAAACCCCCCAGTTAGTGGGAGAAACCCCCCAGTTAGTGGAGAAACCCCCCAGTTAATGGAGAAAACGCCCCAGTTAGTGGGAGAAACCCCCCAGTTAGTGGAGAAACCCCCCAGTTGGAGAAACCCCCCAGTTAGTGGAGAAACCCCCCAGTTAGTGGAGAAACCCCCAGTTAGTGGGAGAAACCCCCCAGTTAGTGGAGAAACCCCCAGTTAGTGGGAGAAACCCCCAGTTAGTGGGAGAAACCCCCCAGTTAGTGGAGAAACCCCCAGTTAGTGGAGAAACCCCCCAGTTAGTGGAGAAACCCCCAGTTAGTGGAGAAACCCCCCAGTTAGTGGAGAAGCCCCCCAGTTAGTGGAGAAACCCCCAGTTAGTGGAGAAACCCCCCAGTTAGTGGAGAAACCCCCAGTTAGTGGAGAAGCCCCCAGTTAGTGGAGAAACCCCCCAGTTAGTGGAGAAGCCCCCCAGTTAGTGGAGAAACCCCCAGTTAGTGGAGAAACCCCCCAGTTAGTGGGAGAAACCCCCAGTTAGTGGAGAAACCCCCAGTTAGTGGAGAAGCCCCCCAGTTAGTGGAGAAACCTCCCAGTTAGTGGAGAAACCCCCCAGTTAGTGGGAGAAACCCCCAGTTAGTGGAAAAAAAACCAGTTAGTGGGAGAAACCCCCAGTTAGTGGAGAAGCCCCCCAGTTAGTGGAGAAACCCCGCAGTTAGTGGAGAAACCCCCCAGTTAGTGGAGAAACCCCCCAGTTAGTGGAGAAACCCCCAGTTAGTGGAGAAGCCCCCCAGTTAGTGGGAGAAACCCCCAGTTAGTGGAGAAGCCCCCCAGTTAGTGGAGAAACCCCGCAGTTAGTGGAGAAACCCCCCAGTTAGTGGAGAAACCCCCCAGTTAGTGGAGAAGCCCCCCAGTTAGTGGAGAAACCCCCCAGTTAGTGGAGAAACCCCCAGTTAGTGGAGAAGCCCCCCAGTTAGTGGAGAAACCCCCCAGTTAGTGGAGAAACCCCCAGTTAGTAGAGAAACCCCCAGTTAGTGGAGAAACCCCCAGTTAGTGGAGAAGCCCCCCAGTTAGTGGAAAAACCCCCCAGTTAGTGGGAGAAACCCCCAGTTAGTGGATAAACCCCCCAGTTAGTGGAGAAACCCCCAGTTAGTGGAGAAACCCCCCAGTTAGTGGAGAAACCCCCAGTTATTGGAGAAGCCCCCCAGTTAGTGGAGAAACCCCCCAGTTAGTGGAGAAACCCCCAGTTAGTGGAGAAACCCCCAGTTAGTGGAGAAGCCCCCCAGTTAGTGGAGAAACCCCCCAGTTAGTGGAGAAACCCCCCAGTTAGTGGAGAAACCCCCAGTTAGTGGAGAAACCCCCAGTTAGTGGATAAACCCCCCAGTTAGTGGAGAAGCCCCCCAGTTAGTGGAGAAACCCCCCAGTTAGTGGAGAAACCCCCCAGTTAGTGGAGAAACCTCCAGTTAGTGGAGAAACCCCCAGTTAGTGGATAAACCCCCCAGTTAGTGGAGAAACCCCGCAGTTAGTGGAGAAACCCCCCAGTTAGTGGAGAAGCCCCCCAGTTAGTGGAGAAACCCCCCAGTTAGTGGAGAAACCCCCAGTTAGTGGAGAAGCCCCCCAGTTAGTGGAGAAACCCCCCAGTTAGTGGAGAAACCCCCCAGTTAGTGGAGAAACCCCCAGTTAGTGGAGAAACCCCCAGTTAGTGGAGAAGCCCCCCAGTTAGTGGAAAAACCCCCCAGTTAGTGGGAGAAACCCCCAGTTAGTGGATAAACCCCCCAGTTAGTGGGAGAAACCCCCAGTTAGTGGAGAAACCCCCCAGTTAGTGGAGAAACCCCCAGTTAGTGGAGAAGCCCCCCAGTTAGTGGAGAAACCCCCCAGTTAGTGGAGAAACCCCCAGTTAGTGGAGAAGCCCCCCAGTTAGTGGAGAAACCCCCCAGTTAGTGGAGAAACTCCCAGTTAGTGGAGAAACCCCCAGTTAGTGGAGAAGCCCCCCAGTTAGTGGAGAAACCCCCCAGTTAGTGGAGAAACCCCCCAGTTAGTGGAGAAACCCCCAGTTAGTGGAGAAACCCCCAGTTAGTGGAGAAGCCCCCCAGTTAGTGGAAAAACCCCCCAGTTAGTGGGAGAAACCCCCAGTTAGTGGATAAACCCCCCAGTTAGTGGGAGAAACCCCCAGTTAGTGGAGAAACCCCCCAGTTAGTGGAGAAACCCCCAGTTAGTGGAGAAGCCCCCCAGTTAGTGGAGAAACCCCCCAGTTAGTGGAGAAGCCCCCCAGTTAGTGGAGAAACCCCCCAGTTAGTGGAGAAACCCCCAGTTAGTGGAGAAACCCCCAGTTAGTGGAGAAGCCCCCCAGTTAGTGGAGAAACCCCCCAGTTAGTGGAGAAACCCCCAGTTAGTGGAGAAACCCCCAGTTAGTGGAGAAGCCCCCCAGTTAGTGGAAAAACCCCCCAGTTAGTGGGAGAAACCCCCAGTTAGTGGATAAACCCCCCAGTTAGTGGGAGAAACCCCCAGTTAGTGGAGAAACCCCCCAGTTAGTGGAGAAACCCCCAGTTAGTGGAGAAGCCCCCCAGTTAGTGGAGAAACCCCCCAGTTAGTGGAGAAACCCCCCAGTTAGTGGAGAAACCCCCAGTTAGTGGAGAAGCCCCCCAGTTAGTGGAGAAGCCCCCCAGTTAGTGGAGAAACCCCCCAGTTAGTGGAGAAACCCCCAGTTAGTGGAGAAACCCCCAGTTAGTGGAGAAGCCCCCCAGTTAGTGGAGAAACCCCCCAGTTAGTGGAGAAGCCCCCCAGTTAGTGGAGAAACCCCCCAGTTAAAGCCCCCCAGTTAGTGGAGAAACCCCCAGTTAGTGGAGAAACCCCCCAGTTAGTGGAGAAACCCCCAGTTAGTGGAGAAACCCCCCAGTTAGTGGAGAAACCCCCCAGTTAGTGGAGAAACCCCCCAGTTAGTGGAGAAGCCCCCCAGTTAGTGGAGAAACCCCCCAGTTAAAGCCCCCCAGTTAGTGGAGAAACCCCCAGTTAGTGGAGAAACCCCCCAGTTAGTGGAGAAACCCCCAGTTAGTGGAGAAACCCCCCAGTTAGTGGAGAAACCCCCAGTTAGTGGAGAAACCCCCCAGTTAGTGGAGAAACCCCCAGTTAGTGGAGAAACCCCCCAGTTAGTGGAGAAACCCCCCAGTTAGTGGTGGGATAAAGGTACTGAGTGTCTCTCCCCCTCTGAATACCTGTTACACTATAATAGAGTTTCTCTGCAGTGACGGCAGACGCAGCTCCACGGTGACGAAGGTCTTTATCGTTGATCCGGCCGATCCCAACAGGAAGTCGAGCGAGGAGGACTTCCTGCTGAGCGACCTGCAGGTAAACACTCCTGACATAACGGTAACGACGTAGCACAGTTTCTTAAATTAAACATAAGATCTTGTTCGTCTTCCAGCGTCCGTCCCAAGGAGCCTCTGCTGGTTCTCCACTGAGGCCTCCAGGTGCGTGGGACTGTCTTTTATAATCCTTCATTGATATGATGTTAGAGGGTTGGTCAGCATGAGACTGATACTGAGGGAAAGGGAGCTCTATTACCCAAAGTTACTGTAAACCTTTGAATAATGTAGTTAATCTATTGGTAGTTTGTTTAAATGTATTAATGATGTTGTGTTTTGTTTGTAGAAGCGCATCATTCATTGATTTATTGTAAAATGAATCTGAACTTTTTGATCTGTTACGATGATAAACTGAAGCAATTTCAAAATGAACCCCATTAACTGAGTTTTAAATAGTTTTTTTGTTAAGTCCTACTTAGTGTATAAGGAAATAATGAAGAGGTACAAATGAAATGTTTTGAAAATGATATCTATGGAGGTGCTGATGCCGTTGTGATAGGGGGTCAAAGTTACCCCCCTTGGCGGTTCTAGTGTTAATAATAACAAACTTTACTTAAATAGCAGCTTTCAGACCTCCAGTGGCCGACAGGAGCTACAGAGCCCCAAACACTTCAGGAGAACCACCATGCAAGGTTCTGTTTTAGGTCCACTTTTATTCTCCATCTACATCAACAGTTTAGGTGAAAATGTGGATGAAGCTACTTTACATTTGTATGCGGATGATACCGTGATGTACTGTGCAGGTCCCTCCATTCAGGAGGCTGCTGTTAAATTACAGGCTGTTTTTAACACTATTCAGACTCAGCTCTCTGAACTAAAGCTTCTTTTAAATGTTGAGAAAACCAAGGTAATGCTCTTTTCTAAAGCTAAAAAGACACCAGAGCCTGTTTTAGATATTGTAACTACTCAAGGAATAAAACTTGAAGTGGTTACCTGTTACAAATACCTTGGTATCTGGCTTGATGATTGTCTCTCTTTTAAACTTCATGTCAATAACCTGCTTAAAAAGCTGAGGGTTAGGCTAGGTTTCTTCTACAGGAACAAGTCCTGTTTCTCGCTTGAGGCCAGGAAAAGGCTCTGTGACCTTTTGACCTGTGCTGGACTATGGTGATCTGATGTATATGAATGCACCTGCCCATTGCCTGAACAAGTTAGATGCTGCGTATCACAGTGCACTGAGATTTGTGACAAACTGTAAAGCACTAACCCATCACTGTACCCTGTATGCCAAGGGCTGGTTTGCTTTCACTAACTGTACGGAGGCTCAGTCACTGGTACATTTTTATATACAAAGCCATGTTAGGGAAACTTCCATCTTATATCTGCTCCCTGATCTCACGGAGAATTGTAATTGGCTCCTGCCTGAGATCGCATGCTGTGGTTTTATTAAATGTGCCAACTGCTAGGACTGTCTTAGGGAAGACAGCTGTTAGATGCGCAGCTCCTCTGTCTTGGAATAGTCTGCAAATTAAATGGAAACTGAACAATCTGGTGCCACTAAATGTTTTTAAAGCTCAGTTGGATGCTAGTCAATCGGAAGCTATTGGTACCTGTTTATGTGGATAATGATGTAAATGATGCTGTATGATGTCCTTTTGTTGTTCTGTTTATGTTGTTATGTTTCATGTGGAACTACTTGAGCAGCTCTCCCTTGGAAAAGAGATCAATGATCTCAATGGGATTCATCTGTAGAAATAAAGGTTTGAAATGAAATGAATGCAGATACTGGGGCGAAGTAGAGCCTTTGCACCTGTCGGCCCCCGTACAAAGTGCTTTCACACAAACAGAACACCTTTAAACTGATCCTCATAATAATAATAATAAATAATAAATTCAATTTATTTAGCGCTTCTCATCTGCCAAGACAAATCCCGAAGCGCTTCACAACAGGCGACACTGATAACATTTAAGAGATAACAAGTGTAATACAAAAAACAATACAAAAAGTCAGAGATAGCGATACAAATGGCAGTACTCCAGGTGTACCATGATCAAAGTTTATTGGAAGGCCTGCCGAAAGAAGAGGGTCTTAAGGCCGGTTTTGAAGACCTCGGTGGAAGGGGCAGATCTCAGCTGATCTGGAAGGGAGTTCCAGAGGCGCGGGCGAATGACCAGAAGGCTCGGTCTCCCATTGTCCGGAGACGTGTGCGGGGGATGTAAAGAACAGGAGCGTGGCTGGAGCGGAGAGAGCGGGTAGATGTCTGGGTACGGATGAGGTCACAGAGGTATTTTGGGCTTTGGCCATTCAGGGCTTTGTAAGTGAGGAGGAGAACCTTAAACTGGACCCTGTAGTGGACTGGGAGCCAGTGTAGTTCGGCAAGTATGGGGGTTATGTGGGCGGAACTTTTTGAAGCGGTGAGAACTCTGGCTGTACTGTTCTGGACAAGTTGCAGGCGGTTGATGAATTTGGCTGGGAGACCGGAGAGGAGTGCATTGCAGTAGTCTAGTCTTAAGAAGACGAGTGCATGAACCATTTATTTGGTGTCATCGGTTGAGAGGGCTTCAGTCGGGAAATGTTTTTCAAGTGAAAGAAGGAACTCTAGAGTCACTGTGACGTCACTTCCTGTTTGTCTTCAGGTCCTCGGTTTCTGATTGGTCGGCTGGGCTCTCCGAACAGACAGCAGAAGACCGGACCCCCCCCACGCCCCCCAGCAGAGGCAAGACACTAACACTGTCGTGCTGAAATGTGTGTGAGCAGGTTTTCATTGAGCTGTTTCCTGTCTGTCAGAACTCAGGTGGGTTGAGCAGCACGGAGACGTCCAGAATCCAGAGAGAGACTGACTTCCTGCGGTACGAAAACTCAAAACTCATGTTAGCTGAACAGTTTTAAAGAAGGCAAGAACATGTACATATCAAAGAAATATAAAACATCTTGGAGGGGAGAAACAAATAGATTTTCAGAATTAAAAAAAAAAATCTGAATTGTAAGATTTGAGAAAAAAATCTGTATTTTGGAAAAAAGTAAAAAAGTTCAGATCTGAAAAAAAGTTGAGATTTTTAGAAAAAAGTCCTAATTTTAAGAAAAAAATAGAATCCTGAGAAATTTCGGAAAAGTCAGATTTTTTAGATTTTGAGGAAAAAGTAAACATTTTAAGATTTTTAGAACAAAAAGTAAAAATAAATTGATTCTGAGAAAAAAAGTCAGAATTTTAAGCAAAACATTTAATCCTGAGAAATGTCTGAGATTTTGAGGAAAAAGTAGGAATGGAGAATAAAGTCAACATTTTAGAGATTTCTGAAAAAGTCATAATTCTGATATTTTAAGAAAAAGTCAGAATGCAGAGAAACTACAGGGAAAAAAGGAAGGATTCCCTATATCTGTCTCACTCTCCATGTATGCTCAGTGTCTCACACCCTGTCCCTGTCTCACTCTCCATGTGTGCTCAGTGTCTCACTCCCTGTCCCTGTCTCACTCTCCAGGCATGCTCAGTGTCTCACTCTCTCTACCTGTCTCACTCTCTCTACCTGTCTCACTCTCTCTACCTGTCTCACTCTCTCCACCTGTCTCACTCTCCAGGTGTGCTCAGTGTCTCTACCTGTCTCACTCTCTCTACCTGTCTCACTCTCCATGTATGCTGCTCAGTGTCTCACTCTCTCTACCTGTCTCACTCTCCATGTATGCTCAGTGTCTCACTCTCTCTACCTGTCTCACTCTCTCTACCTGTCTCACTCTCCATGTGTGCTCAGTGTCTCACTCCCTGTCTCACTCTCCAGGTGTGCTCAGTGTCTCACTCTCTCTACCTGTCTCTCTCTCTCTACCTGTCTCTCTCTCCATGTGTGCTCAGTGTCTCACTCCCTGTCCCTGTCTCACTCTCCAGGTGTGCTCAGTGTCTCTACCTGTCTCACTCTCCATGTGTGCTCAGTGTCTCACTCCCTGTCCCTGTCTCACTCTCCAGGTGTGCTCAGTGTCTCTACCTGTCTCACTCTCTCTACCTGTCTCACTCTCCAGATGTGCTCAGTGTCTCACTCTCTCTACCTGTCTCACTCTCCAGGTATGCTCAGCGTCTCACTCTCTCTACCTGTCTCACTCTCTCTACCTGTCTCACTCTCCAGGTGTGCTCAGTGTCTCACTCTCTCTACCTGTCTCACTCTCCAGGTGTGCTCAGTGTCTCACTCTCTCTACCTGTCTCACTCTCCAGGTGTGCTCAGTGTCTCACTCTCCGTCCCTCCGACCCGTTCTCTCGGTTCTGTGCTCAGTGTGGAGCAGCACTTCCTGGTTTACCTGCACAGAGACCGCCCCCTGCTGAGGGAGGACAGGTACTGCAGCTGTTTATCTGTTTGTGCAGCCAACGTTTCTGTGAACCCACTTTAAAAGCAGATGGATGGATATCATTATTATACGTCTACTTTCTCTGTTCATGGCAGGAGAAAACTCAAACTGTCATTAAAGTAAGGATTTATTTTTGGATGATGTGATAAGGTCTGAAAAATAAATGAAGCTTTTGAAAAGCATGGCAAAGAATTAGAAGAAATATATTATTGTTAATACATTTATCAATTAATTACTTATTTCCTTCATTTAGGAAATGAATACAAGATTTCTTCTTTAATTTGAGATGGATTGATGGATTGATTGTGTGTGTGTGTGTGTGTGTGTGTGTGTGTGTGTGTGTGTGTGTGTGTGTGTCTGTGTGTCTGTGTGTGTGTGTGTGTGTGTGTGTGTGTGTGTGTGTCTGTGTCTGTGTGTGTGTGTGTGTGTGTGTGTGTCTGTGTGTCTGTGTGTGTGTGTGTGTGTGTGTCTGTGTGTGTGTGTGTGTGTGTGTCTGTGTGTGTGTGTGTGTCTGTGTGTCTGTGTGTGTGTGTGTGTGTGTGTCTGTGTGTCTGTGTGTGTGTGTGTGTGTGTGTGTGTGTGTGTGTGTGTGTGTGTGTGTGTGTGTGTGTGTGTGTCTGTGTGTCTGTGTGTGTGTGTGTGTGTGTGTCTGTGTGTGTGTGTGTGTGTGTGTGTGTGTGTCTGTGTGTGTGTGTGTGTCTGTGTGTCTGTGTGTGTGTGTGTCTGTGTGTCTGTGTGTGTGTGTGTGTGTGTGTGTGTGTGTGTGTGTGTGTGTGTGTCTGTGTGTCTGTGTGTGTGTGTGTGTGTCTGTGTGTGTGTGTGTGTGTGTGTGTGTGTGTCTGTGTGTGTGTGTGTCTGTGTGTCTGTGTGTGTGTGTGTGTGTGTGTGTGTGTGTGTGTGTCTGTGTGTCTGTGTGTGTGTCTGTGTGTGTGTGTGTGTGTGTGTGTGTCTGTGTGTGTGTGTGTGTGTGTGTGTGTGTGTGTGTGTGTGTGTGTGTGTGTGTGTGTGTGTGTGTGTGTGTGTGTGTGTGTGTGTGTGTGTGTGTAGGTGGTGTCCTGTGTGTCCTGTGGTTCTCTGGTTCCTGTGAACACTCGGAGCTGTTTGATCTGTGAAACCTCCGTCACACAGCAGCCTCAGGCCAGCATCAAACTGCAGGTCATATTACAATACATCAATTATTATTATATTATATTTCTGTTTACATGAAGCTCTGCACCGTAAACCATACGTCCTTTAGAGAACTTGCATTAAAGATGACAAAATGTGTGTGTGTGTGTGTGTGTCTGTGTGTGTGTGTGTGTGTGTCTGTGTGTCTCTCTGTGTCTCTCTCTCTGTGTGTGTGTGTGTGTGTTCAGGATCATGTGATGTGTGTCAGCTGTGGTTGTGGGAACCCAGCTCAGGCCTCCAGATGTCTGACCTGTGAGAGCCGCCTGCAGCCGGTAACCCACTCTACAGTGTGTCTGAATCAGGAATCATCTATCCGTCCGGTTCATGCTCTCAGTGACTCGGGGTTCATGCTCTCAGTGACTCAGGGTTCATGCTCTCAGTGACTCAGGGTTCATGCTCTCAGTGACTCAGGGTTCATGCTCTCAGTGACTCAGGGTTCATGCTCTCAGTGACTCAGGGTTCATGCTCTCAGTGACTCGGGGTTCATGCTCTCAGTGACTCGGGGTTCATGCTCTCAGTGACTCAGGGTTCATGCTCTCAGTGACTCAGGGTTCATGCTCTCAGTGACTCGGGGTTCATGCTCTCAGTGACTCAGGGTTCATGCTCTCAGTGACTCGGGGTTCATGCTCTCAGTGACTCAGGGTTCATGCTCTCAGTGACTCAGGGTTCATGCTCTCAGTGACTCAGGGTTCATGCTCTCAGTGACTCAGGGTTCATGCTCTCAGTGACTCAGGGTTCATGCTCTCAGTGACTCAGGGTTCATGCTCTCAGTGACTCAGGGTTCATGCTCTCAGTGACTCGGGGTTCATGCTCTTAGTGACTCGGGGTTCATACTCTCCGTGACGGAGGGACTCCTGTTCACCTTTAATGAGTTTATTGTAATGAAGTGTAACCTGCTGTGTTGCAGACGGTGTGTGTGGGCAGCAGCGCCCCCTCTGGCAGGATGTTGAGCTGCTCTCGGTGTAAACGGTTGAACCGTTCTGACGCCAGATTCTGCGACTGGTGCGGCTCCAAGGTGAAAAGACTCTTAAATCACATATCTTTTACATACTCTAAAACTATTGGAACAGCGAGGCCAATTGCTTTATTTTGGCTGTACACTGAAAACATTAGGTTTGACATCAAAAGATGAATATGAGACAAGAGGTCAGTATTTCAGCTTATAATACCAGGTATTTACATCTAGATTTGTCAAAGAATTGAGAAGATAACGTAGTTTTTAACGGAACACCACATTTTAGGTGAGCAAAAGTATATGAACAGAAACTTAAAACAGTGTGAAACGGGAGTAATAATCCATTTAGTTGCAAACCGTTTGCTTGCAATAACATAATAATAATTCCAATAGTTTTGGAGAGGACTGTACATAAGTCATAATGCTAAGCTAGTTCTGAGAGTGAAGCATTGTGGGAGATGTAGTGTGTGTGTTTGCAGGGTCATGCAGTCAGTTGTGTGTGGTGTTGGCGCTGTGGAGCGAGTGCCCCCCCGAACGCCTCCTACTGCCCCGCCTGCAGCACCTTCCTTCAGGCTCCGCCCCCCCGAACATCCCGCAGTGACATCACAACACCTGTCGGGGGCGCCAAGGCCAAACAGGTAGCTGCCCCCCCACATCATGCTAATGCACAACACAGTATTTCATTCCCATTTGTTCCGTTCATGGTATGCACAACTTAATGTATAACAGTTATTTACAGAACATGTCTCGAACAGCGTACCCCAAAAGGAGCAGGGTGAGAAAAGAATCTGATATGACCGGCCCCTTTCTCAACAAAAATAATTACTAAATAGAAATAGATGGTCTGTCCTTCATATTTACTCGTTCACAGCCAATCAGAACAGTATCGTGGAAAAATAAGAGAAACACAAAAACGTACAAAAAAATACTTAGTTCCCACTTGACAGTTAACGGAAACAACAAACATCACATCACAAGGAAAAGTGCAACATCTGAGTCCTCCTGGAGTCGAAGGGGGAAAGCGGCGCACAATAACAACAACAATAATAACAATAATAATAATAACAATAATAACAATAATAATAATGGGACCTGCAAATAAAGAACAGACATCACAAATATTTACCAATGCAGGACCAGGGTACATGAACTTATTCACATTCCGCTTCATATAGTCCTATTTTTCTTAATTTATGCGAGTTCTGTAAATTCCTCAGATCGTTCTGTTGAGAACTCCACGGCTTTACACCAACCACCGGGATACACATTTAAACAGTTAACTTGACGCTCTCTGCCTGCAGGCTTCAACACCGACTTCCCATGATGCAACCTTGCAGGCCACGCCCTCCAAAGGCCCCGCCCCCCGCAAAAATATGGCCCCGCCCACTGCTGAGTGCTCCACTCAGACTGTTGGACTCTATTACCCATCAGCCACCGAGCTGCAGAGGAAGGAGCAACAGAGAGAGAAACGCAGCAAAACAAACGCAGAGCGACAACCGGCGAGCGCCGTCAGCCCGGGGAGAGGTGAGGACTACAAAACTATAGAACTACAAAACCACAAGACTACAAAACTATAGAACTACAAAACCACAAGACTACAGAACTATAGAACTACAAAACCACAAGACTACAAAACTATAGAACTACAAAACCACAAGACTACAAAACTATAGAACTACAAAACCACAAGACTACAGAACTATAGAACTACAAAACTATAGAACTACAAAACCACAAGACTACAGAACTATAGAACTACAAAACCACAAGACTACAAAACTATAGAACTACAAAACCACAAGACTACAAAACTATAGAACTACAAAACCACAAGACTACAGAACTATAGAACTACAAAACCACAAGACTACAAAACTATAGAACTACAAAACCACAAGACTACAAAACTATAGAACTACAAAACCACAAGACTACAAAACTATAGAACTACAAAACTATAGAACTACAAAACCACATGACTACAAAACTATAGAACTACAAAACCACAAGACTACAAAACTACAGAACTATAGAACTACAAAACTATAGAACTACAAAACTATAGAACTACAAAACCACAAGACTACAAAACTATAGAACTACAAAACCACAAGACTACAAAACTACAGAACTATAGAACTACAAAACTATAGAACTACAAAACTATAGAACTACAAAACCACAAGACTACAAAACTATAGAACTACAAAACCACAAGACTACAAAACTATAGAACTACAAAACCACAAGACTACAAAACTATAGAACTACAAAACCACAAGACTACAGAACTATAGAACTACAAAACCACAAGACTACAAAACTATAGAACTACAAAACCACAAGACTACAAAACTATAGAACTACAAAACCACAAGACTACAAAACTATAGAACTACAAAACTATAGAACTACAAAACCACATGACTACAAAACTATAGAACTACAAAACCACAAGACTACAAAACTACAGAACTATAGAACTACAAAACTATAGAACTACAAAACTATAGAACTACAAAACCACAAGACTACAAAACTATAGAACTACAAAACCACAAGACTACAAAACTACAGAACTATAGAACTACAAAACTATAGAACTACAAAACTATAGAACTACAAGACTACAAAACTATAGAACTACAAAACCACAAGACTACAGAACTATAGAACTACAGAACTATAGAACTACAAAACTAGAGAACTATAGAACTACAAAACCACAAGACTACAAAACTACAGAACTATAGAACTACAAAACCACAAGACTACAGAACTATAGAACTACAAAACCACAAGACTACAAAACTACAGAACTATAGAACTACAAAACCACAAGACTACAGAACTATAGAACTACAAAACCACAAGACTACAGAACTATAGAACTACAAAACCACAAGACTACAAAACTACAGAACTATAGAACTACAAAACGATAGAACTACAAAACCACAAGACTACAACACTACAAAACCATAGAACTACAAAACCACAAGACTACAACACTACAAAACCACAAAACTACAGAACTACAACAACAAACTACAGAACTACCAAACTACAACAACAAAAAACTACAATACTACAAAACTATAGAACAACAGAACTGCAAAATCACAAAACCACAAAACTACAAAACCACAAAACTACAATACTACAAAACCACAAAACCACAAAACTACAATACTACAGAACCACAAAACCACAAGACTACAAAACTACAACAAACTACAGGACTACAGAACTACCAAACTACAACAACAAAAAACTACAATAATACAGAATAACAGAACTACAAAACTACAAAACTACAAAACCACAAAACTACAAATACATGGTGAACGAGGACAAAGAGAAAGCTGTCTTGTTGTCCTCAGGTTTCTGGAGGCAGCAGGTGGACCACGTGAGTTCTCACCTGAGGAGTTATGCTCAGAACAACGCCTCCTTCAGGACACTGCTGGGAGAACCTCGCCTCGGCCGGGTAACTTCAGCTCACCTGTGCAACACCTGTGCAACACCTGTGCAACATCTGTGCAACACCTGTGCAACACCTGTGCAACACCTGTACAACACCTGTGCAACACCTGTACAACACCTGTGCAACACCTGTACAACACCTGTACAACACCTGTGCAACACCTGTGCAACACCTGTACAACACCTGTGCAACACCTGTGCAACACCTGTGCAACACCTGTACAACACCTGTGCAACATCTGTGCAACACCTGTGCAACACCTGTACAACACCTGTGCAACACCTGTACAACACCTGTGCAACACAGTGCGGCTGTTTCTTTTACCTTTTAAGCTACACACTCACATGCATGTCCTCCTCTCACCTGTCCTCCTCTCACCTGTCCTCCTCTCACCTGTCCTCCTCTCACCTGTCCTTCTCTCACCTGTCCTCCTCTCTCCTGTCCTCCTCTCACATGTCCTCCTCTCACCTGTCCTCCTCTCTCCTCTCACCTGTCCTCCTCTCTCCTCTCCTCCTCTCACCTGTCCTCCTCTCACCTCTCACCTGTCCTCCTCTCACCTGTCCTCCTCTCGCCTGTCCTCCTCTCACCTGTCCTTCTCTCACCTGTCCTCCTCTCTCCTGTCCTCCTCTCACATGTCCTCCTCTCACCTGTCCTCCTCTCTCCTCTCACCTGTCCTCCTCTCTCCTCTCCTCCTCTCACCTGTCCTCCTCTCACCTGTCCTCCTCTCACATGTCCTCCTCTCACCTGTCCTCCTCTCACCTGTCCTCCTCTCACCTGTCATCCTCTCACATGTCCTCCTCTCATCTGTCCTCCTCTCACCTGTCCTCCTCTCTCCTCTCATCTGTCCTCCTCTCACCTGTCCTCCTCTCTCCTCTCACCTGTCCTCCTCTCACATGTCCTCCTCTCATCTGTCCTCCTCTCACCTGTCCTCCTCTCTCCTCTCACATGTCCTCCTCTCACCTGTCCTCCTCTCACCTGTCCTCCTCTCTCCTGTCCTCCTCTCACATGTCCTCCTCTCACCTGTCCTCCTCTCTCCTCTCACATGTCCTTCTCTCACCTGTCCTCCTCTCACATGTCCTCCTCTCACCTGTCCTCCTCTCACATGTCCTCCTCTCACCTGTCCTCCTCTCTCCTCTCACCTGTCCTCCTCTCACCTGTCCTCCTCTCTCCTCTCACATGTCCTCCTCTCACCTGTCCTCCTCTCTCCTCTCACCTGTCCTCCTCTCACCTGTCCTCCTCTCACCTGTCCTCCTCTCTCCTCTCACCTGTCCTCCTCTCACCTGTCCTCCTCTCTCCTCTCACATGTCCTCCTCTCACCTGTCCTCCTCTCACCTGTCCTCCTCTCTCCTCTCACCTGTCCTCCTCTCACCTGTCCTCCTCTCTCCTCTCACCTGTCCTCCTCTCACCTGTCCTCCTCTCTCCTCTCACCTGTCCTCCTCTCACCTGTCCTCCTCTCTCCTCTCACCTGTCCTCCTCTCACCTGTCCTCCTCTCTCCTCTCACCTGTCCTCCTCTCACCTGTCCTCCTCTCTCCTCTCACATGTCCTCCTCTCACCTGTCCTCCTCTCACCTGTCCTCCTCTCTCCTCTCACCTGTCCTCCTCTCACCTGTCCTCCTCTCTCCTCTCACATGTCCTCCTCTCACCTGTCCTCCTCTCTCCTCTCACCTGTCCTCCTCTCTCCTCTCACCTGTCCTCCTCTCACCTGTCCTCCTCTCTCCTCTCACCTGTCCTCCTCTCTCCTCTCACCTGTCCTCCTCTCACCTGTCCTCCTCTCTCCTCTCACATGTCCTCCTCTCACCTGTCCTCCTCTCTCCTCTCACCTGTCCTCCTCTCTCCTCTCACATGTCCTCCTCTCACCTGTCCTCCTCTCTCCTCTCACCTGTCCTCCTCTCACCTGTCCTCCTCTCTCCTCTCACCTGTCCTCCTCTCACCTGTCCTCCTCTCTCCTCTCACCTGTCCTCCTCTCACCTGTCCTCCTCTCTCCTCTCACATGTCCTCCTCTCACCTGTCCTCCTCTCACCTGTCCTCCTCTCTCCTCTCACCTGTCCTCCTCTCACCTGTCCTCCTCTCTCCTCTCACATGTCCTCCTCTCACCTGTCCTCCTCTCTCCTCTCACCTGTCCTCCTCTCACCTGTCCTCCTCTCACCTGTCCTCCTCTCTCCTCTCACATGTCCTCCTCTCACCTGTCCTCCTCTCACCTGTCCTCCTCTCTCCTCTCACATGTCCTCCTCTCACCTGTCCTCCTCTCACCTGTCCTCCTCTCTCCTCTCACCTGTCCTCCTCTCACCTGTCCTCCTCTCTCCTCTCACCTGTCCTCCTCTCTCCTCTCACCTGTCCTCCTCTCACCTGTCCTCCTCTCTCCTCTCACCTGTCCTCCTCTCACCTGTCCTCCTCTCTCCTCTCACATGTCCTCCTCTCACCTGTCCTCCTCTCTCCTCTCACCTGTCCTTCTCTCACCTGTCCTCCTCTCACCTGTCCTCCTCTCTCCTCTCACATGTCCTCCTCTCACCTGTCCTCCTCTCTCCTCTCACCTGTCCTCCTCTCACCTGTCCTCCTCAGATGGTCTCGGCTGTGATTCAGGAGGATCAACATGAGGTCACTGTGAGCGTCAGCTTCGTGTCGGCCGGACGGGAACCTCTGCAGGTCCTCATTTATTATCTCTGCCATGTTGTTGTTGTTGTTGTTGTTGTCGTTGTTTCAAGAAAACATTTTTGATTTTCAGAAAAGTCAGAATGTGAAAAAAAAAGTAAACATTTTAAGATTTTAAGCAAAAAAGTCAAAAAAATGTAACGTTGAGGAAAAAAAAGATTTTTAAGATTTTGAGAAAAAAAACTGAATCCTGAGAAACTGAAAAAGTCATAATTTGAAAAAAAAGTTTTTTTATGAAAAAAGTCTGAATCCTGGGCATTTCAGAAAAAAAGTCAACATTTTAGGACAATTTACATTTTAAGATTTTGAGAAAAAAATCCTGAGAAACTGAAAAAGTCATAAATCTGATATTTTAAGAATATTTTTAGATTTTGAGAAAAGTCAATTTGAAAAATGTCAACATTTCAGAAAAAGTCATAATTCTGAAATGTAAGGAAAATATTTTCAGATTTTAAGACAAAGATCGACATTTTAATAAAAAGTCCATTTGAAAAGACTGCAGTGTTTCTCAGGTGCATCCTGCAGGAGGCGGAGACTCTCTGAGCAGCGTCACAGAAGCATCTGCCCACAGAGGTAACAACCAGCTTCATGTTAATAAGCTTCATTGTTTCATACGTTTAAGATGTCTTTGCTGCGTGACCTCACTTCCTCTGTTGGTCCACAGGTCTGACGAAACCTCCCAAACTGACCCTGACTCCCAAACCTCCTGTGAGTAACTAATGTGGTGGAAATGTATCGAGACAAACTAACAAATAATTGTAAAATGGTGAGGAAACCTTTCCGTTATACTGAAATGAAGATTCTTGAAATAAACAGTCTTTAAGGGAGTTTATTCTTAAAGAAGGTAAATCGTCACAGAGTCAAGCAGTCTGCATCAGGAGGTCTGCAGAGGGTCTGCAGAGGGTCTGCAGAGGGTCTGCAGAGGGTCTGAGATCCACATCTAAACACCAAGAATACAAGAGGAGGAGACAAACACAAAGATAAACATACAGGATTCTTTTAAACACACCTGCTAGCAAATGGAGAAACATCATGTCTGCACTAACCTTAGAATCGCTCTAACATTAGCACTCGTTTAGCTTTTACTGCTACCTGTCAATCATTTTGTTAGAAATGGCTTGTAAAAGAAGAACAAATGGTGAACTTTAAATAACTTAAAACAGAAGAAGAAGAAACTCACCTGAAGTGGTGTGCTGCTCTGTGATTGGTCCCCGGTGTGCAGGTGCTGGACGTGCAGCTGCTGAAGGAGCTGGGTCCGGGGGGGGGTCGGGTCAGCGCCGTGCAGCAGCTCCTGGACCAGGTACGAGCCTCAGCAGCCAATCAGACGCCTGCTGTGCTGATAAACTTCACTCTGATTGGTCTGTTTCTCCTGCAGGGGGCAGATCCTTCCTGCTGCCACGGCGACGGCCGGCACGCGCTGACGGTTGCCGTGGTGAACGGTCACCATGACGTACTTCCTGTTTTGGTGCAAAGAGGCGCCGACGTGGACCAGCAGTCCGGACCGTAAGAGAGGAACCAGAAACCATCTGCACTTCAAATCATTCACTAACGTTTCTAATGCTGCGTAAACATATATATCACAAAGTTGATTTGATATACAGTCAATGGAAAGAGACAGAAAATGTTCTTAACGCCACTACAGTAAAGGAACGACTGATAATCCATTTAAAAAGTGAGTTCAAGGGGAATGGACGTTCAAAATAAAGTCAATGCAAAGAAAATGTGTGATCTTCACAACAAACGTCTCCTCAGTTTCTGACGGATGATTGATGGAAAAACCACTAGATTAGTTTGAACCAATTAGTGCCGACACAATGATCATTCAGTCCAGGCTCTGCCTTCCTAATTGGTGTGCTCCACTTCCAGCTATTGAGAAATAAAGACATTTGAATGTATTTCTGAACCACCACTCAGTCACTAAACTCGTGGATTGCGTGAGGTGTTCACTTTAATAGTTCCTGGGGTGAAACTCCCCCGGTGGCGTAGTCGGGTACTTTATCTTCGGCTCTGCCTTCAACACCGAGCAGCACCGCCTCGCCTCGTTACTTTTACCAGAAACTATGCCCGTAAAGATTTCAGTTTTCCTTGATTTGCAAACACATGTGACCAATACGGACAAAACACCAAAGAAACCATGAGCATACGAAAATAAACAGGGACACTTTCTAAACCGGTTGAACCTCCTCAGGATGAGGACCACGGCTCTGCATGAAGCTGCAGCTCTGGGACCTGAAGGCCTGCAGTCTGCTAGAGTCCTGCTCAGGTAACACACACCTGCACACACACACCTGCACACACACACACACACACACACACACACACACACACACACCTGCACACACACACACACACACACACACACACACACACACACACACACACACACACACACACACACACACACACACACCTGCACACACACACACACACACACACACACCTGCACACACACACACACACACACACACTTGCACACACGCACACACACACACACACACACACACACACACACACACACACACACACACACACACACACCTGCACACACACACACACACACACACCTGCACACACCTGCACACACACACACACACACACACACACACACACACACACACACACACACACACACCTGCACACACACACACACACACACACACACCAGCACACACACACTTGCACACACACACACACACACACACACACACACACACACACACACACACACACACTTGTACACACTTGCGCACACACACACACACACACACACACACACACACACACACACACACACACACACACACACCTGCACACACACACACACACACACACCTGCACACACACACACACACACACACACACACACACACACACACACACACACACACACACCTGCACACACACACACACACACACACACACCTGCACACACACACTTGCACACACACACACACACACACACACACACACACACACACACACACACACACACACACACACACACACACACACACACACACACACACACACACACACACACACACACTTGCACACACCTGCATACACACACTGACACACTAAGGGACTGCAGCAAGAACACACATCTCCCATGGTAGACAGAAACACACATCTGGACTGCACCTCGACAGGAAGCGGTTCTGATCTTTAAGAGTTAACTGATATAAGCAATCTGTCCAAATGATCCAGTCTCTCCTAAATCTACCAAAGAAGTACAGAAATGGCCTCTTCCTGGTTAAAATGTCAGAAATAGATTCAGTATCCTCGATAACCCCCAAAACACTTTTGAACAGTTGTTTTAACCATTGTCTCCACAGGCTATAATGGTAATTCATTCATTCTTCATCTTGTGTAAATGTCCCAACATGTTAGCATCTAGCAGTTTCCATGTGCTGGAGACCCTACTGTACGTTTCTAACATACAACAGGACTCTATGAGCAACTACACTATCATGGTTGATTGCAATTATTATTATTACGCTAAGAAAATGTAACTACGAAGAGACACTTTAGTTCATCTGAAATTCATGGTTTGTTTTGATTGGTTGGATGTTTTTCTCAGACGTCTGTCTTCTATCTGCTGTGTTCCAGCTGTAAGGCGAGCGTTGGGCGCAGGAGCTCCGGCGGTCAGACGGCGTACGACGTGGCGCTGAGATCCGGCTGCAGAGAGACCGTGTCCCTGATCACAGCTCAGACCGGAGACCAGCTGGTGAGACAACTGACCGAGCCTGGACGTCTCCTGAACCACAGACTGAACCTGGACGTCTCCTGAACCACAGACTGAACCTGGACGTCTCCTCAACCTGGATGTCTCCTGAACCACAGACTGAACCTGGACGTCTCCTCAACCACAGACTGAACCTGGACGTCTCCTGAACCACAGACTGAACCTGGACGTCTCCTGAACCAGAGACTGAACCTGGACGTCTCCTCAACCACAGTGTGAACCACAGACTGAACCTGGACGTCTCCTGAACCACAGACTGAACCTGGACGTCTCCTGAACCACAGACTGAACCTGGACGTCTCCTCAACCTGGATGTCTCCTGAACCACAGACTGAACCTGGACGTCTCCTCAACCACAGACTGAACCTGGACGTCTCCTGAACCAGAGACTGAACCTGGACGTCTCCTCAACCACAGTGTGAACCACAGACTGAACCTGGACGTCTCCTGAACCACAGACTGAACCTGGACGTCTCCTGAACCACAGACTGAACCTGGACGTCTCCTGAACCACAGACTGAACCTGGACGTCTCCTGAACAACAGACTGAACCTGGACGTCTCCTCAACCACAGACCGAACCTGGACGTCTCCAGAACAACAGACTGAACCTGGACGTCTCCTCAACCACAGACTGAACCTGGACGTCTCCTGAACAACAGATTGAACCTGGACGTCTCCTGAACAACAGACTGAACCTGGACGTCTCCTGAACAACAGACTGAACCACAGACTTAACCTGGACGTCTCCTGAACAACAGACTGAACCTGGACGTCTCCTGAACCACAGACTGAACCTGGACGTCTCCTGAACAACAGACTGAACCTGGACGTCTCCTCAACCACAGACTGAACCTGGACGTCTCCTGAACAACAGATTGAACCTGGACGTCTCCTGAACAACAGACTGAACCTGGACGTCTCCTGAACAACAGACTGAACCACAGACTGAACCTGGGCGTCTCCTGAACAACAGACTGAACCTGGACGTCTCCTGAACCACAGACTGAACCTGGACGTCTCCTGAACCACAGACTGAACCTGGACGTCTTCTGAACCACAGACTGAACCTGGACGTCTCCTCAACCACAGACTGAACCTGGACGTCTCCTGAACAACAGACTGAACCTGGACGTCTCTTCAACCACAGACTGAACCTGGACCTCTTCTGAACCACAGACTGATCCTGAGTCTGTCTGAAGCACCGGGACACGTCCTGCAGCCGGATGTGGACTTACTGCAAGATAGATTTTATAACAGTGATACTTCTCTGGTTTACTGGCTGTAGTTTGAGATCATTTTCATAATGCAGATTTGTTGAGATCTTCTAGAATGTGTCTATCTGTTAAATGTCAGAAAAGTTGTGAAGTGTCTTTAAATGTCTCGTTTCGACAGCGACATCTTCAGCATGAAAGTCTTCCACCCTGTGCCTCGTCCCAGAGACAGATGTAAGATGTGTCCCCGTCTGAAATAAAGCTTGTTTTAAAGAAGCACTGGATACCTTCCATACCGTAGTTCCTCACACCGCTGGGGGGAAGGCGAGCCCAGCTCACTCAGAAGATACAGGTTTACTGAAAACGGAAACAAAATGAAACAAAACTGACGGATTCATGAGGATATTTAAGGCCAGATATATTTATTATTCCGATCTTACAAAAGAAACACGGTGAGGTTTTCTGAATTATTGTTCATCAGAATTTCTTCTGAAAGTCACAGAAACACAGTTTGATTCGTCATCATCGCTCCAAAGAAAGTAGAGAGGTGTTTATTTACAGGCTGTACCGACTTTCTCATGAAGCTTTGAATATCTGTCAAGAACTAAAGAAATGCTTGTCTTTTATTTAATGAACAAAACCCGTTCGTGAAGATGTTTAACAATTATACAATCTGTACTGAAGCAGAATACTTGGTTAGTTGCGTTTGGACTTTCTAACGCTCTGGAGTTATTGGAAGTGTCTGAAACAAACCACCAATAGAACTACTGACAGTCTAACACTAAAGCTATGGGATTAGTTTTGTGTCATAAAGATAAAGCAACACTTTCTCAGAATAAAGCAAAACTATGAGTTTAAGAGAAAAAAAAGAGTCAAGCAAAATAAAATACATTTCAAAAATAAAACTATAGGTTGCAAACAAATCATTTGTGTAATCATGTAAACTAAAAGTCTTTGTTCTTTGTTTTAACAGGTTTCAGTTCTTGTTGCTTCTTTCTCAATGATCAGACTTTTGCTCTCGCTGCAGCTTTTCTCTTTTGCTCTCCCTCATTTTTTGTTAGAGATTTTGACACGAACCTCCCAGGTGGGCGGGACTTTCAGGGGTGTGTCCCCATTGGCTACTCAGCTTTTGAGTGACAGCCCACTACACCACAGATCATACAGAGCAACTCATGCAGCAAACTCCGGAGTCCACTCGGCCGCGTTAGTGTCGGTGTCTCCTGGAGTTTCATGAACACATCGGACTTCTCTGATGGATTGCAGTGCATTAGACTTGTGTTGTGCAGTTCATACTTTATTCATACTTTAAATATTGTAATACCTGAACACACTGCTGCTGTTCAATACTTTCCCAATGTGGGATTGATAAAGTGTCTATTTATTTTATAGATTAAAAAAACACATCTATGTATTTTCAAGCTAAAGGTGAGACACAATATAAACTGTATACTGTTATTTTTCAAAGACATGTCACATTTCAAAAGCATGTATTGCTATGTTTAGGACAAACAATTAAAGACTGCTTTAATTTAACAAATTCTGCAATATAAACGTGGCAGATTGTCTTTATTACACAGAGCAGACCGGCTGCATACCAACACAATCAGGAGCATGCTCACATCTCACTATGTGGGTCTGAAGAGTGAAGCATTCAGACACAATGGATCAAACCGGTGTTGTCTCGTTCTACATCCTGTGAGAACATGATATACATTTAGCATTAAAAACTCTACATACTTTTCCTGAGGGAGATCTGAATAATCAACAGGTTTGAATGGAATCTCTAACATGTGTATGTAGAATAAAGACAAAAGAGTGATTATACAAATTACATTTATTGAAATGTGAACCAGAAGAAGAAGTCTCAAAGAATGTTTTAAATAAAAGGACATAAAACAAAAAGGTGGATAATAATAAAATCTATTAAATGTGTAAAGACATTTGGTCAAATGAAATGACACTGAGTGATAACAGCAACGCCAGCGTGGATGAAGCTGGTGCAGGTCTCTCTTCATGCCCCCCCCCCCCCCCGTGCTGTCCCCTCAGAGGAAGTGGGAAACCGGGATAAGACTCTGGACGCCTCGCTGTCTCAATGATCCATGTTAATATGAGAGGACAATAAATGTTTTAGGAAATGAAAAATATGAAGTTAACAAATAAAACACAGCTCATGGACGGTAGGTTTTCCTACAAAGTCAGCCTCCATTGATTTCCATATCAAATTAGCGTGTTAATAAAATAAGCTATCATGGCTTATACTTGCACATCTAAACAGAATCATGAAAACCTGTTGGTAGAGTCAGGCACACGAGTCAGTTTGAGTGTGTGCGCCGGTGTCTGAACGCTCACTCACTGCTAGCTATGTAGCTAACTGTTAGGCTACTTAGCTTGCATTGTTATGGATCTAAAGGTAGCACAAGCTAACTTTCATACAGCTTTACTTCTCACTTAACACAATAAAGAAACAGACCGTATAGCACAAACAACACAAATGATCAATACTTACATATATTTTCACTTGTAGTATTATAATAATTGAAATGCTGGTTCTTCTGGGGGTGTTCTGTCCACGCTCAGCTACCGCACCGCAGCTTCCTGCACTGTACAATCGCTGGAGGACTGGACTGTCACTCAAACACTGAGTAGCCAATGGGGACGCACCCCTGAAAGACCTTCCTTTTTGATAAAGCTTATAGTTAGGGCTGATTAGATTCAGCCCCTAGTTTTGCTGATATAGGCTTAGTTTGTCGGGGGACATCTTACTTCTTCCTTCTCTCTGTCTATACCTGTGGACTCTCATGTTCCGATTAACCCAGCTTCCCCAAATGTCTTTCTTTTTGGTGTCTATATACGCTGGAATCCGGAGTCATGGATGATCCTGCGGTCCTGTGTCCTGCATCGCGAGCCCTGGATCTTGAGTCGTGGCTGTGGTCCTGGATCATAGGTCCTGGATGGATATCCTCGTGGATTCATCTTCCTATTATACACACATGCATTTCCAAACATTTGGTCTACCTATGTTGCAAATGTATTATCTTTTCAATTTACACACGGCATCTATTGCACGTCTGTCCGTCCTGGGAGAGGGATCCCTCCTCTGTTGCTCTCCCTGAGGTTTCTCCCATGTTCCCTTTAAACTGTGGGTTTTCTTCGGAGGTTTTTGAGGGTCTGAGGACAGAGGGTCTAAGGACAGAGGGTCTGAGGACAGAGGGTCTAAGGACAGAGGGTCTGAGGACAGAGGGTCTGAGGACAGAGGGTCTAAGGACAGAGGGTCTGAGGACAGAGGGTCTGAGGACAGAGGGTCTAAGGACAGAGGGTCTAAGGACAGAGGGTCTGAGGACAGAGGGTCTAAGGACAGAGGGTCTGAGGACAGAGGGTCTAAGGACAGAGGGTCTGAGGACAGAGGGTCTAAGGACAGAGGGTCTGAGGACAGAGGGTCTGAGGACAGAGGGTCTAAGGACAGAGGGTCTGAGGACAGAGGGTCTGAGGACAGAGGGTCTGAGGACAGAGGGTCTGAGGACAGAGGGTCTAAGGACAGAGGGTCTAAGGACAGAGGGTCTGAGGACAGAGGGTCTGAGGACAGAGGGTCTAAGGACAGAGGGTCTGAGGACAGAGGGTCTGAGGACAGAGGGTCTGAGGACAGAGGGTCTAAGGACAGAGGGTCTGAGGACAGAGGGTCTAAGGACAGAGGGTCTGAGGACAGAGGGTCTGAGGACAGAGGGTCTAAGGACAGAGGGTCTGAGGACAGAGGGTCTAAGGACAGAGGGTCTGAGGACAGAGGGTCTGAGGACAGAGGGTCTAAGGACAGAGGGTCTAAGGACAGAGGGTCTGAGGACAGAGGGTCTAAGGACAGAGGGTCTGAGGACAGAGGGTCTGAGGACAGAGGGTCTGAGGACAGAGGGTCTGAGGACAGAGGGTCTAAGGACAGAGGGTGTAAGGACAGAGGGTCTAAGGACAGAGGGTCTAAGGACAGAGGGTGTCGTATTGTCATACTGATATTCTGTACAAACTGTGAAGTCCACTGAGACAAATGTAACATTTGTGATATTGGGCTATAAATAAACATTGATTGATTGATTGATTGATTGATTGATTGATTGATTGAAAGCCCCGCCCACCTGGGAGGTTTGTGTCAGAATCTCAAACAAAAAATGAGGGAGAGCAAAAGAGAAAAGCTGCAGCGAGAGCAAAAGTCTGATCATTGAGAAAGAAGCAAAAGAACTGAAACCTGTTGAAACAAAGAACAAAGACTTTTAGTTTACATGATTACACAAATGATTTGTTTGCAACCTATAGTTTTACTTTTGAAATGTATTTTATTTTGCTTGACTCTTTTTTTTTCTTTTAAACTCATAGTTTTGCTTTATTCTGAGAAAGTGTTGCTTTATCTTTATGACACAAAACTAATCCCATATGATCCCCCATCTCTACCTGACAGAGTACAAACAAACACAATCCAAACAAATGGAGCTAAATTGGAGATTTCCAACTTTCTGATAAACCCATCCAACATTGTCCCAGTTCCCCGCGCTCCATCAGGTGTCTCTGCCCTGCTTCCTTTGAGCCAGGCACTGTGCTGCAGCCGGGTGGATGTCCATTATAAGAGGAAGATCTCCGTCTCCTCTGGACCGGTTGGACTCCTGCAGGTGAAGATCAGCGCCTGAGTCTCAGGAAGAAGGCGTGGCGGCACTCGATGCTGTCCACTGGGTAATACTTATCGTAGAAGTCCAGGATGTACTCCTCCGCTTTGAAACCGAACTTCTGGTAGAGCAGCATGGCGGCGTTACTGGCCGACACGTGCAGCGTCACGTCTTTCCCCATGCACGTCTGAAAAACACAGGGAAACAGATCCCTGATCAGATTATAGCTGGGATCGTCCTTCATATTAAAAAGCCATATTTTCATCTGAAGAGATGCTCTATGAAGCGACCGCTTGGTATCGACATTACAATCATTTCCCGATGTTTAATCGCCCTGCATCTGTCTCAGGGTACATTTTAATCGCCCTACATCTGTCTCAGGGTACATTTTAATCGCCCTACATCTGTCTCAGGGTACATTTTAATCGCCCTACATCTGTCTCAGGGTACATTTTAATCGCCCTACATCTGTCTCAGGGTACATTTTAATCGCCCTGCATCTGTCTCAGGGTACATTTTAATCGCCCTACATCTGTCTCAGGGTACATTTTAATCGCCCTACATCTGTCTCAGGGTACATTTTAATCGCCCTACATCTGTCTCAGGGTACATTTTAATCGCCCTGCATCTGTCTCAGGGTACATTTTAATCGCCCTGCATCTGTCTCAGGGTACATTTTAATCGCCCTACATCTGTCTCAGGGTACATTTTAATCGCCCTGCATCTGTCTCAGGGTACATTTTAATCGCCCTGCATCTGTCTCAGGGTACATTTTAATCGCCCTGCATCTGTCTCAGGGTACATTTTAATCGCCCTACATCTGTCTCAGGGTACATTTTAATCGCCCTACATCTGTCTCAGGGTACATTTTAATCGCCCTACATCTGTCTCAGGGTACATTTTACATAACTTTTACCAGAAACAATGCCCGTAAAGATTTACATTTACTGGACTTCTACTGATATTTACGGTCAAAGTCCGGTAAATACCTGCTCACGGAAACACTGGCTTCCATATTGGTACTTTCCTTCAAATGACTGTCTGAGCTCACCTGGATCAGATGGTAGATCATGAAGGTGGCGATGCCGGCCCTCCTCCACTCCGGATGGACCAACAGGAAGGAGATGTAGGCCTCGTTGTACTTCACATCCGGCACCATGAAACCAAAGGCGATCACCACTTTCTTATACAGGACGACCACGCTGAAGTCCGGGTACTGCAGGCACTCGGACAGGTCCACACCTGGAAGAGAGCCAGAGACACGCTGGGTTTGGACAGATTCGTGGTAGGGGGGTTGTTGGTAAGAAGAGACAGATTCATGGTAGGGGGGTTTTAGGTTTGTAGGACTTTGTGTACCTGGCCAGTAGCTTTCGTTGCACATGGCGTTCACCGAGGGGATGTGGTTGGGGCGGACGTAGCAGTAGTCGATGGGAGCGTTGGGTTCAGGGACCCAGTTGGGGTTCTTTCTGTGGGGGTAAGCTCTGATCTCTTCCAACAACCTCAGCTTCACCGGACGACTCTCATAATCCCTCCTGAAAAACAAACAGAGAAGTGCTACTATAGAAACACCTACTCAGATTACTACAACTAATGAGAGAGCATCGAAACGCAATGTCTACAGAATTCCTGAAAGTTCTGAGGACTTTAGAAAAATATATCTTTTATCGGCACCCCCTTACCATCGACACATCTCTGGACTTTCTACCCGACAAAAAGCCTCCAGACTAGCTGAAGCCCTGAAAGGTCTCAGGACTAAAGTCTCGACCCGACAAATTCATCTTTCATCGATTACCATCAAGAGGGTTGGGGTTAGACTTTCTGCCTGACAGCAGGTCTCAGGACTGTAGTTTCTAGTCTCTACCTGACAAAAGGTCTGAGTCTAGGGACTCTAGTCTCCACTCCATGTAAAGTCTTGGGAAAATAGTCTTTCCTTGACAATTGTTCTCCTGCCCCATCTACCTGCCCAAAGGTTTTAGGACCCTTCACGACAAAGGGTCTACAGACTCTCCTCCCCCTGAAAAGTCTCAGGATTCTAGGTCCTGCACCACAGAAAGTCTCGGGCTATAATCTCTACCGGACACTGGTCGGTGATCTTTCATCAGGACCCCCTTCAAATCAAAAGATACCCAAACTCTCTACACAACACAAAGTCTATAGCCTTTTTACATGAAAAAAGTGATGTGGACGTTTTCTACCTGATGGAATTCATCAGGACTCACTACCTGATTACTTTAAAAAGGGACTCTTTACCTGATGTAGGGTTTCAGGATGCGGGCGGTGTATGGACTCTTGATGCTCAGGTCCGAACTGCCTTCTGCTCCCGTCAGACGATGGCAGAAGGACACCGGGGTCTGCTGAAGGCCTCTTCTGCTGGAGAGGTTGGTCTGCACACAAACACATTTATAGTCTACAAGGGTTGACAAGGAAATTACACTGAATAAGACCAGAATGAAGGTTGGAGT
>JAPTMU010000235.1:73375-83355 GCA_028583405.1 Pogonophryne albipinna | reverse complement strand
CATCAGCAGGAGAGGACTCTTTAAAGTAGAGACACTACATACTGATATACACCTGAACATCAGCAGGAGAGGACTCTTTAAAGTAGAGACACTACATACTGATATCACCTGAACATCAGCAGGAGAGGACTCTTTAAAGTAGAGACACTACATACTGATATACACCTGAACATCAGCAGGAGAGGACTCTTTAAAGTAGAGACACTACATACTGATATACACCTGAACATCAGCAGGAGAGGACTCTTTAAAGTAGAGACACTACTACGATATACACCTGAACATCAGCAGGAGAGGACTCTTTAAAGTAGAGACACTACATACTGAGATACACCTGAACATCAGCAGGAGAGGACTCTTTAAAGTAGAGACACATACATACTGATATACACCTGAACATCAGCAGGAGAGGACCTTTAAAGTAGAGACACTACATACTGATATACACCTGAACATCAGCAGGAGAGGACTCTTTAAAGTAGAGACACTACATACTGATATACACCTGACATCAGCAGGAGAGGACTCTTTAAAGTAGAGACACTACATACTGATATACACCTGACATCAGCAGGAGAGGACTCTTTAAAGTAGAGACACTACATACTGATATACACCTGAACATCAGCAGGAGAGGACTCTTTAAAGTAGAGCACTACATACTGATACACCTGAACATCAACAGGAGAGGACTCTTTAAAGTAGAGACACTACATGCTGATATACACCTGAACATCAGCAGGAGAGGACTCTTTAAAGTAGAGACACTACATACTGATATACACCTGAAATCAGCAGGAGAGACTCTTTAAAGTAGAGACACTACATACTGATACACCTGAACATCAGCAGGAGAGGACTCTTTAAAGTAGAGACACTACATACTGATATACACCTGAACATCAGCAGGAGAGGACTCTTTAAAGTAGAGACACTACATACTGATATACACCTGAACATCAGCAGGAGAGGACTCTTTAAAGTAGAGACACTACATACTGATATACACCTGAACATCAGCAGGAGAGGACTCTTTAAAGTGGAACGCTACATACTGATATACACCTGAACATCAGCAGGAGAGGACTCTTTAAGTAGAGACACTACATACTGATATACACCTGAACATCAGCAGAGAGGACTCTTTAAAGTAGAGACACTACATACTGATATACACCTGAACATCAGCAGGAGAGGACTCTTTAAAGTAGAGACACTACATACTGATATACACCTGAACATCAGCAGGAGAGGACTCTTTAAAGTAGAGACACTACATACTGATATACACCTGACATCAGCAGGAGAGGACTCTTTAAAGTAGAGACCTACATACTGATATACACCTGAACATCAGCAGGAGAGACTCTTTAAAGTAGAGACACTACATACTGATATACACCTGAACATCAGCAGGAGAGGACTCTTTAAAGTAGAGACACTACATACTGATATACACCTGAACATCAGCAGGAGAGGACTCTTTAAAGTAGAGACACTACATACTGATACACCTGAACATCAACAGGAGAGGACTCTTTAAAGTAGAGACACTACATGCTGATATACACCTGAACATCAGCAGGAGAGGACTCTTTAAAGTAGAGACACTACATACTGATATACACCTGAACATCAGCAGGAGAGGACTCTTTAAAGTAGAGACACTACATACTGATATACACCTGAACATCAGCAGGAGAGGACTCTTTAAAGTAGAGACACTACATACTGATATACACCTGAACATCAGCAGGAGAGGACTCTTTAAAGTAGAGACACTACATACTGATACACCTGAACATCAGCAGGAGAGGACTCTTTAAAGTAGAGACACTACATCTGATATACACCTGAACATCAGCAGGAGAGGACTCTTTAAAGTAGAGACACTACATACTGATATACACCTGAACATCAGCAGGAGAGGACTCTTTAAAGTAGAGACACTACATGCTGATATACACCTGAACATCAGCAGGAGAGGACTCTTTAAAGTAGAGACACTACATACTGATATACACCTGAACATCAGCAGGAGAGGACTCTTTAAAGTAGAGACACTACATACTGATATACACCTGAACATCAGCAGGAGAGGACTCTTTAAAGTAGAGACACTACATACTGATATACACCTGAACATCAGCAGAGGACTCTTTAAAGTAGAGACACTACATACTGATACACCTGAACATCAGCAGGAGAGGACTCTTTAAAGTAGAGACACTACATACTGATATACACCTGAACATCAGCAGGAGAGGACTCTTTAAAGTAGAGACACTACATACTGATATACACCTGAACATCAGCAGGAGAGGACTCTTAAAGTAGAGACACGACATACTGATATACACCTGAACATCAGCAGGAGAGGACTCTTTAAAGTAGAGACACTACATACTGATATACACCTGAACATCAGCAGGAGAGGACTCTTTAAAGTAGAGACACTACATACTGATATCACCTGAACATCAGCAGGAGAGGACTCTTTAAAGTAGAGACACTACATACTGATATACACCTGAACATCAGCAGGAGAGGACTCTTTAAAGTAGAGACACTACATACTGATATACACCTGAACATCAGCAGGAGAGGACTCTTTAAAGTAGAGACACTACATACTGATACCCTGAACATCATCAGGAGAGGACTCTTTAAAGTAGAGTCACTACATACTGATATACACCTGATCATCAGCAGGAGAGACTCTTTAAAGTAGAGCACTACATACTGATATACACCTGAACATCAGCAGGAGAGGACTCTTTAAAGTAGAGACACTACATACTGATATACACCTGAACATCAGCAGGAGAGGACTCTTTAAAGTAGAGACACTACATACTGATACACCTGAACATCAGCAGGAGAGACTCTTTAAAGTAGAGACACTACATACTGATATACACCTGAACATCAGCAGGAGAGGACTCTTTAAAGTAGAGACACTACATACTGATATACACCTGAACATCAGCAGAAGGACTCTTTAAAGTAGAGACACTACATACTGATATACACCTGAACATCAGCAGGAGAGGACTCTTTAAAGTAGAGACACTACATACTGATATACACCTGAACATCAGCAGGAGAGGACTCTTTAAAGTAAGGACACTACATACTGATATACACCTGAACATCAGCAGGAGAGGACTCTTTAAAGTAGAGACACTACATACTGATATACACCTGAACATCAGCAGGAGAGGACTCTTTAAAGTAGAGACACTACATACTGATATACACCTGAACATCAGCAGGAGAGGACTCTTTAAAGTAGAGACACTACATACTGATATACACCAGAACATCAGCAGGAGAGGACTCTTTAAAGAGACACTACATACTGATATACACCTGAACATCAGCAGGAGAGGACTCTTAAAGTAGAGACACTACTACTGATATACACCTGAACATCAGCAGGAGAGGACTCTTTAAAGTAGAGACACTACATACTGATACACCTGAACATCAGCAGGAGAGGACTCTTTAAAGTAGAGACACTACATACTGATACACCTGAACATCACAGGAGAGGACTCTTTAAGTAGAGACACTACATGCTGATATACACCTGAACATCAGCAGGAGAGGACTCTTTAAAGTAGAGACACTACATGCTGATATACACCTGAACATCAGCAGGAGAGAACTCTTTAAAGTAGAGACACTACATACTGATACACCTGAACATCAGCAGGAGAGGACTCTTTAAAGTAGAGACACTACATACTGATATACACCTGAACATCAGCAGGAGAGGACTCTTTAAAGTAGAGACACTACATACTGATATACACCTGAACATCAGCAGGAGAGGACTCTTTAAAGTAGAGACACTACATACTGATATACACCTGAACATCAGCAGGAGAGGACTCTTTAAAGTAGAGACACTACATACTGATATACACCTGAACATCAGCAGGAGAGGACTCTTTAAAGTAGAGACACTACATACTGATATACACCTGAACATCAGCAGAGAGGACTCTTTAAAGTAGAGACACTACATACTGATACACACCTGAACATCAGCAGGAGAGGACTCTTTAAAGTAGAGACACTACATACTGATATACACCTGAACATCAGCAGGAGAGGACTCTTTAAAGTAGAGACACTACATACTGATATACACCTGAACATCAGCAGAGAGGACTCTTTAAAGTAGAGACACTACATACTGATATACACCTGAACATCAGCAGGAGAGGACTCTTTAAAGTGAGACACTACATACTGATATACACCTGAACATCAGCAGGAGAGGACTCTTTAAAGTAGAGACACTACATACTGATACACCTGAACATCAACAGGAGAGGACTCTTTAAGTAGAGACACTACATGCTGATACACCTGAACATCAGCAGGAGAGGACTCTTTAAAGTAGAGACACTACATACTGATATACACCTGAACATCAGCAGGAGAGGACTCTTTAAAGTAGAGACACTACATACTGATACACCTGAACATCAGCAGAGAGGACTCTTTAAAGTAGAGACACTACATACTGATATACACCTGAACATCAGCAGGAGAGGACTCTTTAAAGTAGAGACACTACATACTGATATACACCTGAACATCAGCAGGAGAGGACTCTTTAAAGTAGAGACACTACATACTGATATACACCTGAACATCAGCAGGAGAGGACTCTTTAAAGTAGAGACACTACATACTGATATACACCTGAACATCAGCAGGAGAGGCTCTTTAAAGTAGAGACACTACATACTGATATACACCTGAACATCAGCAGGAGAGGACTCTTTAAAGTAGAGACACTACATACTGATATACACCTGAACATCAGCAGGAGAGGACTCTTTAAAGTAGAGACATACATACTGATATACACCAGAAATCAGCAGGAGAGGACTCTTTAAAGTAGAGACACTACATACTGATATACACCTGAACATCAGCAGGAGAGGACTCTTTAAAGTAGAGACACTACATACTGATATACACCTGAACATCAGCAGGAGAGGACTCTTTAAAGTAGAGACACTACATACTGATACACCTGAACATCAGCAGGAGAGACTCTTTAAAGTAGAGACACTACATACTGATACACCTGAACATCAGCAGGAGAGACTCTTTAAAGTAGAGACACTACATACTGATATACCTGAACATCAGCAGGAGAGGACTCTTTAAAGTAGAGACACTACATACTGATATACACCTGACATCAGCAGGAGAGGACTCTTTAAAGTAGAGACACTACATACTGATATACACCTGAACATCAGCAGGAGAGGACTCTTTAAAGTAGAGACACTACATACTGATATACACCTGAACATCAGCAGGAGAGGACTCTTTAAAGTAGAGACACTACATACTGATATACACCTGAACATCAGCAGGAGAGGACTCTTTAAAGTGAGACACTACATACTGATATACACCTGAACATCAGCAGGAGAGGACTCTTTAAAGTAGAGACACTACATACTGATATACACCTGAACATCAGCAGGAGAGGACTCTTTAAAGTAGAGACACTACATACTGATATACACCTGAACATCAGCAGGAGAGGACTCTTTAAAGTAGAGACACTACATACTGATATACACCTGAACATCAGCAGGAGAGGACTCTTTAAAGTAGAGACACTACATACTGATATACACCTGAACATCAGCAGGAGAGGACTCTTTAAAGTAGAGACACTACATACTGATATACACCTGAACATCAGCAGGAGAGGACTCTTTAAAGTAGAGACACTACATACTGATACACCTGAACATCAGCAGGAGAGGACTCTTTAAAGTAGAGACACTACATACTGATACACCTGAACATCAGCAGAGAGGACTATTTAAAGTAGAGACACTACATACTGATACACCTGAACATCAGCAGGAGAGGACTCTTTAAAGTAGAGACACTACATACTGATACACCTGAACATCAGCAGGAGAGACTCTTTAAAGTAGAGACACTACATACTGATACACCTGAACATCAGCAGGAGAGGACTCTTTAAAGTAGAGACACTACATACTGATATACACCTGAACATCAGCAGGAGAGGACTCTTTAAAGTAGAGACACTACATACTGATATACACCTGAACATCAGCAGGAGAGGACTCTTTAAAGTAGAGACACTACATACTGATATACACCTGAACATCAGCAGGAGAGGACTCTTTAAAGTAGAGACACTACATACTGATATACCCTGAACATCAGCAGGAGAGGACTCTTTAAAGTAGAGACACTACATACTGATATACACCTGAACATCAGCAGAGAGGACTCTTTAAAGTAGAGACACTACATACTGATACACCTGAACATCAGCAGGAGAGGACTCTTTAAGTAGAGACACTACATACTGATATACACCTGAACATCAGCAGGAGAGACTCTTTAAAGTAGAGACACTACATACTGATATACACCTGAACATCAGCAGGAGAGGACTCTTTAAAGTAGAGACACTACATACTGATATACACCTGAACATCAGCAGGAGAGGACTCTTTAAAGTAGAGACACTACATACTGATATACACCTGAACATCAGCAGAGAGGACTCTTTAAAGTAGAGACACTACATACTGATATACACCTGAACATCAGCAGGAGAGGACTCTTTAAAGTAGAGACACTACATACTGATATACACCTGAACATCAGCAGGAGAGACTCTTTAAAGTAGAGACACTACATACTGATATACACCTGAACATCAGCAGGAGAGGACTCTTTAAAGTAGAGACACTACATACTGATATACACCTGAATATCAGCAGGAGAGGACTCTTTAAAGTAGAGACACTACATACTGATATACACCTGAACATCAGCAGGAGAGACTCTTTAAAGTAGAGACACTACATACTGATATACACCTGATCATCAGCAGGAGAGGACTCTTTAAAGTAGAGACACTACATACTGATATACACCTGAACATCAGCAGGAGAGGACTCTTTAAAGTAGAGACACTACATACTGATATACACCTGAACATCAGCAGAGAGGACTCTTTAAAGTAGAGACACTACATACTGATATACACCTGAACATCAGCAGGAGAGGACTCTTTAAAGTAGAGACACTACATACTGATATACACCTGAACATCAGCAGGAGAGGACTCTTTAAAGTAGAGACACTACATACTGATATACACCTGAACATCAGCAGGAGAGGACTCTTTAAAGTAGAGACACTACATACTGATATACACCTGAACATCAGCAGGAGAGGACTCTTTAAAGTAGAGACACTACATACTGATATACACCTGAACATCAGCAGGAGAGAACTCTTTAAAGTAGAGACACTACATACTGATATACACCTGAACATCAGCAGGAGACTCTTTAAAGTAGAGACACTACATACTGATATACACCTGAACATCAGCAGGAGAGACTCTTTAAAGTAGAGACACTACATACTGATATACACCTGAACATCAGCAGGAGAGGACTCTTTAAAGTAGAGACACTACATACTGATATACACCTGAACATCAGCAGGAGAGACTCTTTAAAGGAGACACTACATACTGATATACACCTGAACATCAGCAGGAGAGACTCTTTAAAGTAGAGACACTACATACTGATATACACCTGAACATCAGCAGGAGAGAACTCTTTAAAGTAGAGACACTACATACTGATATACACCTGAACATCAGCAGGAGAGAACTCTTTAAAGTAGAGACACTACATACTGATATACACCTGAACATCAGCAGGAGAGGACTCTTTAAAGTAGAGACACTACATACTGATATACACCTGAACATCAGCAGGAGAGGACTCTTTAAAGTAGAGACACTACATACTGATATACACCTGAACATCAGCAGGAGAGGACTCTTTAAAGTAGAGACACTACATACTGATATACACCTGAACATCAGCAGGAGAGGACTCTTTAAAGTAGAGACACTACATACTGATATACACCTGAACATCAGCAGGAGAGGACTCTTTAAAGTAGAGACACTACATACTGATACACCTGAACATCAGCAGGAGAGGACTCTTTAAAGTAGAGACACTACATACTGATACACCTGAACATCAGCAGGAGAGGACTCTTTAAAGTAGAGACACTACATACTGATACACCTGAACATCAGCAGGAGAGGACTCTTTAAAGTAGAGACACTACATACTGATATACACCTGAACATCAGCAGGAGAGGACTCTTTAAAGTAGAGACACTACATACTGATATACACCTGAACATCAGGAGAGGACTCTTTAAAGTAGAGACACTACATACTGATATACACCTGAACATCAGCAGAGAGGACTCTTTAAAGTAGAGACACTACATACTGAGATACACCTGAACATCAGCAGAGGGACTCTTTAAAGTAGAGACACTACATACTGATATACACCTGAACATCAGCAGGGAGACTCTTTAAAGTAGAGACACTACATACTGATATACACCTGAACATCAGCAGGAGAGGACTCTTTAAAGTAGAGACACTACACACTGATATACACCTGAACATCAGCAGGAGAGGACTCTTTAAAGTAGAGACACTACATACTGATATACACCTGAACATCAGCAGGAGAGGACTCTTTAAAGTAGAGACACTACATACTGATATACACCTGAACATCAGCAGGAGAGGACTCTTTAAAGTAGAGTCACTACATACTGAGATACACCTGAACATCAGCAGGAGAGGACTCTTTAAAGTAGAGTCACTACATACTGATATACACCTGAACATCAGCAGGAGAGGACTCTTTAAAGTAGAGACACTACATACTGAGATACACCTGAACATCAGCAGGAGAGGACTCTTTAAAGTAGAGACACTACATACTGATATACACCTGAACATCAGCAGGAGAGACTCTTTAAAGTAGAGACACTACATACTGATATACACCTGAACATCAGCAGGAGAGGACTCTTTAAAGTAGAGACACTACATACTGATATACACCTGAACATCAGCAGGAGAGGACTCTTTAAAGTAGAGACACTACATACTGATATACACCTGAACACAGCAGGAGAGGACTCTTTAAAGTAGAGACACTACATACTGATATACACCTGAACATCAGCAGGAGACTCTTTAAAGTAGAGACACTACATACTGATATACACCTGAACATCAGCAGGAGGGACTCTTTAAAGTAGAGACACTACATACTGATATACACCTGAACATCAGCAGGAGAGGACTCTTTAAAGTAGAGACACTACATACTGAGATACACCTGAACATCAGCAGGAGAGGACTCTTTAAAGTAGAGACACTACATACTGATATACACCTGAACAGCAGGAGAGGACTCTTTAAAGTAGAGACACTACATACTGATATACACCTGAACACCAGCAGGAGAGGACTCTTTAAAGTAGAGACACTACATACTGATATACACCTGAACATCAGCAGGAGAGGACTCTTTAAAGTAGAGACACTACATACTGAGATACACCTGAACATCATCAGGAGAGGACTCTTTAAAGTGAGACACTACATACTGATACCCTGAACATCATCAGGAGAGGACTCTTTAAAGTAGAGACACTACATACTGAGATACACCTGAACATCACAGGAGAGGACTCTTTAAAGTAGACACTACATACTGATATACACCTGAACATCAGCAGGAGAGGACTCTTTAAAGTAGAGACACTACATACTGAGATACACCTGAACATCAGGAGTATATAGGTTCCATTTAACAGAAAATATAAATAAAGTATGTGAAGAAGAATTATACTGAAGTGCTAAATGTCCTTAAAAACGTTCTACCATGAAAATAAAACAGTAAAATTAACAATCAATGCGAAATCTCTCTTTTTACTCTTTAAGTACATTTTGTTCCGAGTTCTCCATCATCTCACTAAAGTCACATTTCAATACAGAACTTTTATATTTACTGCAGGGAAGCGTCCCAACATGTATTCACCA
>JAPTMU010000235.1:65875-68375 GCA_028583405.1 Pogonophryne albipinna | reverse complement strand
GATGGAGTTACTGAGAGTAACGTCAGTAGATGGAGTTACTGAGAGTAACGTGAGTAGATGGAGTTACTGAGAGTAACGTTAGTAGATGGAGTTACTGAGAGTAACGTGAGTAGATGGAGTTACTGAGAGTAACGTTAGTAGATGGAGTTACTGAGAGTAACGTGAGTAGATGGAGTTACTGAGAGTAACGTGAGTAGATGGAGTTACTGAGAGTAACGTCAGTAGATGGAGTTACTGAGAGTAACGTGAGTAGATGGAGTTACTGAGAGTAACGTCAGTAGATGGAGTTACTGAGAGTAACGTCAGTAGATGGAGTTACTGAGAGTAACGTGAGTAGATGGAGTTACTGAGAGTAACGTCAGTAGATGGAGTTACTGAGAGTAACGTCAGTAGATGGAGTTACTGAGAGTAACGTCAGTAGATGGAGTTACTGAGAGTAACGTTAGTAGATGGAGTTTACTGAGAGTAACGTTAGTAGATGGAGTTACTGAGAGTAACGTCAGTAGATGGAGTTACTGAGAGTAACGTCAGTAGATGGAGTTACTGAGAGTAACGTCAGTAGATGGAGTTACTGAGAGTAACGTGAGTAGATGGAGTTACTGAGAGTAACGTCAGTAGATGGAGTTACTGAGAGTAACGTCAGTAGATGGAGTTACTGAGAGTAACGTCAGTAGATGGAGTTACTGAGAGTAACGTTAGTAGATGGAGTTACTGAGAGTAACGTCAGTAGATGGAGTTACTGAGAGTAACGTCAGTAGATGGAGTTACTGAGAGTAACGTGAGTAGATGGAGTTACTGAGAGTAACGTGAGTAGATGGAGTTACTGAGAGTAACGTTAGTAGATGGAGTTACTGAGAGTAATGTCAGTAGATGGAGTTACTGAGAGTAACGTGAGTAGATGGAGTTACTGAGAGTAACGTGAGTAGATGGAGTTACTGAGAGTAACGTCAGTAGATGGAGTTACTGAGAGTAACGTCAGTAGATGGAGTTACTGAGAGTAACGTAGTAGATGGAGTTACTGAGAGTAACGTGAGTAGATGGAGTTACTGAGAGTAACGTTAGTAGATGGAGTTACTGAGAGTAACGTGAGTAGATGGAGTTACTGAGAGTAACGTGAGTAGATGGAGTTACTGAGAGTAATGTCAGTAGATGGAGTTACTGAGAGTAATGTCAGTAGATGGAGTTACTGAGAGTAACGTGAGTAGATGGAGTTACTGAGAGTAACGTTAGTAGATGGAGTTACTGAGAGTAATGTCAGTAGATGGAGTTACTGAGAGTAACGTTAGTAGATGGAGTTACTGAGAGTAACGTGAGTAGATGGAGTTACTGAGAGTAACGTCAGTAGATGGAGTTACTGAGAGTAAAGTCAGTAGATGGAGTTACTGAGAGTAACGTCAGTAGATGGAGTTACTGAGAGTAACGTTAGTAGATGGAGTTACTGAGAGTAACGTGAGTAGATGGAGTTACTGAGAGTAACGTCAGTAGATGGAGTTACTGAGAGTAACGTTAGTAGATGGAGTTACTGAGAGTAACGTGAGTAGATGGAGTTACTGAGAGTAACGTGAGTAGATGGAGTTACTGAGAGTAACGTCAGTAGATGGAGTTACTGAGAGTAACGTGCAGTAGATGGAGTTACTGAGAGTAACCGTGAGTAGATGGAGTTACTGAGAGTAACGGTCAGTAGATGGAGTTACTGAGAGTAACGTCAGTAGATGGAGTTACTGAGAGTAACGTCAGTAGATGGAGTTACTGAGAGTAACGTGAGTAGATGGAGTTACTGAGAGTAACGTTAGTAGATGGAGTTACTGAAGAGTAACGTGAGTAGATGGAGTTACTGAGAGTAACGTGCAGTAGATGGAGTTACTGAGAGTAACGTGAGTAGATGGAGTTACTGAGAGTAACGTGAGTAGATGGAGTTACTGAGAGTAACGTCAGTAGATGGAGTTACTGAGAGTAACGTGAGTAGATGGAGTTACTGAGAGTAACGTCAGTAGATGGAGTTACTGAGAGTAACGTCAGTAGATGGAGTTACTGAGAGTAACGTTCAGTAGATGGAGTTACTGAGAGTAAACGTCAGTAGATGGAGTTACTGAGAGTAACGTCGAGTAGATGGAGTTACTGAGAGTAACGTGAGTAGATGGAGTTACTGAGAGTAACGTAGTAGATGGAGTTACTGAGAGTAACGTCAGTAGATGGAGTTACTGAGAGTAACGTAGTAGATGGAGTTACTGAGAGTAACGTAGTAGATGAGTTACTGAGAGTAAGTCTTAGTAGATGGAGTTACTGAGAGTAACGTGAGTAGATGGAGTTACTGAGAGTAACGTGAGTAGATGGAGTTACTGAGAGTAACGCTGTAGTAATGGAGTTACTGAGAGTAATGTCAAGTAGATGGAGTTACTGAAGTAACGGTGAGTAGATGGAGTTACCGGAGAGTAACGTGAGTAGATGGAGTTACTGAGAGTCACGTCAGTAGATGGAGTTACTGAGAGTACGTCAGTAG
>JAPTMU010000235.1:55875-60875 GCA_028583405.1 Pogonophryne albipinna | reverse complement strand
AAGAAGAGTGAGCCAGATAGCAGCAGGCTAACGTAAAGCTAAGCTAACGTGAAGCTACCGTGATGTCTACAGTCTCTAAAGTGGTTCTGGGAGTTTCTGTGGGTCTGACTCTGAGCACCGTGGCTGCTGTTCACCTGAACCAGACCTGGGACCGAGAGGTAAACCGGGCCGAACCGGGATAACAACCGGGCCGAGCAGGGCTAACAACAGAGCTAACCTTTAGCGTAGCTGTTAGCTTAGCAGTTAGCAGAGACGTGAGGTCACATTGATAGAACGGAGTGTTACATCATCACAGCTAACTGCAGCTAACTGTAGCTAACTGTAGATACACCAGTAAAGAGCCTCTTACTGGTCCCGGTGTGTGTTGTTGTGTGTCAGTCTGTGTTGTAGTGTGTCAGTCTGTGTTGTTGTGTGTCAGTCTGTGTTGTAGTGTGTCAGTCTGTGTTGTTGTGTGTCAGTCTGTGTTGTTGTGTGTCAGTCTGTGTTGTTGTGTGTCAGTCTGTCTTGTAGTGTGTCAGTCTGTGTTGTTGTGTGTCAGTCTGTGTTGTTGTGTGTCAGTCTGTGTTGTAGTGTGTCAGTCTGTGTTGTTGTGTGTCAGTCTGTGTTGTAGTGTGTCAGTCTGTGTTGTAGTGTGTCAGTCTGTGTTGTAGTGTGTCAGTCTGTGTTGTTGTGTGTCAGTCTGTGTTGTAGTGTGTCAGTCTGTGTTGTAGTGTGTCAGTCTGTGTTGTAGTGTGTCAGTCTGTGTTGTTGTGTGTCAGTCTGTGTTGTAGTGTGTCAGTCTGTGTTGTTGTGTGTCAGTCTGTGTTGTTGTGTGTCAGTCTGTGTTGTTGTGTGTCAGTCTGTGTTGTTGTGTGTCAGTCTGTGTTGTTGTGTGTCAGTCTGTGTTGTTGTGTGTCAGTCTGTGTTGTAGTGTGTCAGTCTGTGTTGTTGTGTGTCAGTCTGTGTTGTAGTGTGTCAGTCTGTGTTGTTGTGTGTCAGTCTGTGTTGTTGTGTGTCAGTCTGTGTTGTTGTGTGTCAGTCTGTGTTGTAGTGTGTCAGTCTGTGTTGTAGTGTGTCAGTCTGTGTTGTTGTGTGTCAGTCTGTGTTGTAGTGTGTCAGTCTGTGTTGTTGTGTGTCAGTCTGTGTTGTTGTGTGTCAGTCTGTGTTGTTGTGTGTCAGTCTGTGTTGTAGTGTGTCAGTCTGTGTTGTAGTGTGTCAGTCTGTGTTGTTGTGTGTCAGTCTGTGTTGTTGTGTGTCAGTCTGTGTTGTAGTGTGTCAGTCTGTGTTGTTGTGTGTCAGTCTGTGTTGTTGTGTGTCAGTCTGTGTTGTTGTGTGTCAGTCTGTGTTGTAGTGTGTCAGTCTGTGTTGTTGTGTGTCAGTCTGTGTTGTTGTGTGTCAGTCTGTGTTGTAGTGTGTCAGTCTGTGTTGTTGTGTGTCAGTCTGTGTTGTTGTGTGTCAGTCTGTGTTGTAGTGTGTCAGTCTGTGTTGTTGTGTGTCAGTCTGTGTTGTTGTGTGTCAGTCTGTGTTGTAGTGTGTCAGTCTGTGTTGTTGTGTGTCAGTCTGTGTTGTTGTGTGTCAGTCTGTGTTGTAGTGTGTCAGTCTGTGTTGTTGTGTGTCAGTCTGTGTTGTTGTGTGTCAGTCTGTGTTGTTGTGTGTCAGTCTGTGTTTGTTGTTGTGTACATGTTGTAGAGTCTTACTGCTGCTGAAGGACCTGTGGTCTCTCTGTGAGACACACACAGACACACACCGCTAACTGAAGCTACACTACTACTCATTATTAATAAGATAAGAAGTACTTTATTGATCCCAATTTGGGAAATGTTTGCGTTGCAGCAGCATAAAAAGGTAATGTACAATAGAGAACTTAAAAGACTAGCAATAAACAGTCCAAAATGTGAACATCTCAAATAGAAAACATGTTGAAATGAACACTAAGCGCGAGAACATCTGATCGGGGACAGATTCTAATGTCCAGGCAAGAATCACATTTGTGCATTTTCTTTTCTGGTTCATCGATCAGAGGCTTTCCTCCTGCACCCGTCCCGACACACACCGACACACACCGCCTCCAACACACACCGACACACACCGACACACACTGCCTCCAACACACACCGACACACACCGACACACACCGACACACTGCCTCCAACACACACCGACACACTGCCTCCAACACACAACGACACACACCGACACACACAAACACACACCGACACACTGCCTCCAACACACACCGACACACACCGACACACTGCCTCCAACACACACCGACACACTGCCTCCAACACACAACGACACACACCGACACACACAAACACACACCGACACACTGCCTCCAACACACACCGACACACACCGACACACTGCCTCCAACACACAACGACACACACCGACACACACAAACACACACCGACACACTGCCTCCAACACACACCGACACACACCGACACACTGCCTCCAACACACACCAACACACACCAACACACTGCCTCCAACACACACCGACACACTGCCTCCAACACACACCGACACACACCGACACACTGCCTCCAACACAAACCGACACACACCGACACACACCGACACACACCGACATACACCAACACACACCAACACACACCAACACACTGCCTCCAACACACACCAACACACACCAACACACTGCCTCCAACACACACCAACACACTGCCTCCAACACACACCGACACACACCAATACACACCAACACACTGCCTCCAACACACACCAACACACACCAACACACTGCCTCCAACACACACCAACACACACCAACACACTGCCTCCAACACACACCAACACACTGCCTCCAACACACTGCCTCCAACACACACAACACACTGCCTCCAACACACTGCCTCCAACACACTGCCTCCAACACACACAACACACACCGACACACACCAACACACACCAAAACAAGAAAGGCAAGAAAACAGACAAACGATTGTACTTGGACAATGAAATGCACAGAAATGACTTTCCCCCGGACCGTTATCACCCCGAGCTTCTCTGGCGGCGCCTCAGCCGACCTTTGGTTAGTTCTATTTGTGTCTTGTGTTTTTATGCTTGCGGCCGCTTCAAAATGTTCTAAATGACAGGTCTGTGTCTCACAGAGCTTCTGTTTGTGCGTCTCCTCCTGCAGCGCCTCCACGAGGGAGTCGTCCGGGATCTGGAGCGCCAGGACAGGAGGAAGGACAACCTGAGACTGCTGGAGGAGCAGAGGAGTCTGACTGCACAGCTGCTGCAGGAGGAGCAGAGGAGGAGCAGAGGAGTCTGACTGCACAGCTGCTGCAGGAGGAGCAGAGGAGTCTGACTGCACAGCTGCTGCTGCAGGAGGAGCAGAGGAGGAGCAGAGGAGTCTGACTGCACAGCTGCTGCTGCAGGAGGAGCAGAGGAGGAGCAGAGGAGTCTGACTGCACAGCTGCTGCTGCAGGAGGAGCAGAGGAGGAGCAGAGGAGTCTGACTGCACAGCTGCTGCTGGAGGAGCAGAGGAGGAGCAGAGGAGTCTGACTGCACAGCTGCTGCTGGAGGAGCAGAGGAGGAGCAGAGGAGTCTGACTGCACAGCTGCTGCTGGAGGAGCAGAGGAGGAGCAGAGGAGTCTGACTGCACAGCTGCTGCTGGAGGAGCAGAGGAGGAGCAGAGGAGTCTGACTGCACAGCTGCTGCTGCAGGAGGAGCAGAGGAGTCTGACTGCACAGCTGCTGCTGGAGGAGCAGAGGAGTCTGACTGCACAGCTGCTGCTGGAGGAGCAGAGGAGTCTGACTGCACAGCTGCTGCTGCAGGAGGAGCAGAGGAGTCTGACTGCACAGCTGCTGCTGGAGGAGCAGAGGAGTCTGACTGCACAGCTGCTGCTGCAGGAGGAGCAGAGGAGGAGCAGAGGAGGAGCAGAGGAGGAGGCCTGAGACAGGTGACTCAATGTTAGATACAGGAGCTGTAAAAGTGGGGCAGACTGAACACCTGGCTGGTACCTGCAGTCTCAGGTACAATAATCTTTACTTAGCTCATATGCACTTCGTCGTGTTGTATCACCTGATGGCGTCTAACGCAGGGCTCTCCAGCTCGTCCACAGCTTGTCAGTAGCTCGCCGCTCGATTATCGATTATAGCGTATAAGGTTGCTTCTTGATTTTTCGGCCGCGGCCGGACAATAAAGTTTTTTTATTTTAGAATTGTTTCTGTCACACGAACATCAGATTGGTCGGTGACAGAGATCAAGGAGCAGACGTGACAGCAGCACCGCACACGGAGCTGCTCTGGATCAGGCCCTGTCGCTGCGGCTCAGACACACGGGGAGGGATCGATGACTGGGACCCCTCTCTGGTGGACTCCATGCAGGGCCAGTCCTCTCAATGACTGGGACCCCTCTCTGGTGGACTCCATGCAGGGCCAGTCCTCTCAATGACTGGGACCCCTCTCTGGTGGACTCCATGCAGGGCCAGTCCTCTCAATGACTGGGACCCCTCTCTGGTGGACTCCATGCAGGGCCAGTCCTCTCAATGACTGGGACCCCTCTCTGGTGGACTCCATGCAGGGCCAGTCCTCTCAATGACTGGGACCCCTCTCTGGTGGACTCCATGCAGGGCCAGTCCTCTCAATGACTGGGACCCCTCTCTGGTGGACTCCATGCAGGGCCAGTCCTCTCAATGACTGGGACCCCTCTCTGGTGGACTCCATGCAGGGCCAGTCCTCTCAATGACTGGGACCCCTCTCTGGTGGACTCCATGCAGGGCCAGTCCTCTCAATGACTGGGACCCCTCTCTGGTGGACTCCATGCAGGGCCAGTCCTGGTTAGGGTTAGGTTGGAGACCCCTGATTGTGGGGAGCTCGCTTTAAGCGTGCCGAGCCGTGCGGGGCCCGTTTTTGGTTGTGTTTCCACTTGGCCTAGTTTTGGCCCGGGGCTACTTTTTCACCTTTTATCTGGCCCGACTAAATCGTGGTTCTAGGGCCAGGAACAACCAGGCTGAGTCGGGCTGAGTATGCTAAACTAGAGAGAGAATC
>JAPTMU010000235.1:17500-54875 GCA_028583405.1 Pogonophryne albipinna | reverse complement strand
ACCATTGTAACCACTGGCCCCACCATTGTAACCTCTGGCCCCACCATTGTAACCTCTGGCCCCACCATTGTAACCTCTGGCCCCACCATTGTAACCACTGGCCCCACCATTGTAACCACTGGCCCGGAGCATTCGTCCAAAAAAAAATCGACTAATAATTAGAAAATTAACACATTTGTTGCAATAGTAATTTATGCACTAACTACTTGTACTACAACATTTGAACAATCAGTTCTTCCTCATTTTCCTCAATTGTTCATATTTGGTTTATTAAAATAATGATATTTTGGTCATTGTTAAAAAATGTCTGCTATTATTATTGAGTATTATTATTAGTATAATGCGCTTTCTGCCTTCCTGTCATTAGGAGTTAGAAATGTAATGGCTATAGATTAGATTAGATCCTTCATTCTCCTGCTGGGACATTTCCCTAAAGCCAATACCTTTATATTCTCTACTCTTCACTTACGGTCAGCATCGGTCGGCATTGATGTACAGAGCCGACAGAAGACCTTGTTTATATTGGCATCATATTGAGAGGTGCAGTGACGCGTCCTGAAACCAGGAAGTAAGCTGCTGGTTCCCTCCACAGAAAGCAATGGGATTTCTCCACAGGTTTTTGGAAAATAGCTGGAAAGAAGGTCTGTGGAAAACAAACCTGTTTGATAAATGCACGTTTTGTTCAGCTGGATAATCTCCACATGTCTACCCTACTTTTATAATGTTCGAATCATAAATCTAATCGATAGATTATAAAAGGGTTTTAGGACGCGTCACTGCACCACTAGAAGCCAACTCCATCGATCAAGCTGAAAATGTTTTTAATACCAGCAGTAACCGGCGCTTGGCCGGTTACTGCTGGTATTAAAAACATTTTGACGAATGGTTAGGTGGCGCGATAGTCTGTAGTGAAGGAGCGCGCTCCCGCTCACGGGAGCCTGCTCGCAGCAAACAGCTGTTTGCTATTCCCCCAACAACGACAACCAACTCACGGAACGCTATGTTGTAGCGTTAATAAACGAAACAATTTAACTAAATTGCTAGTCAAAAATACCAATACCACAGGAAACATTTTTTTAAAGCAATATTTTTAGTGGCTCGAGCGGGCAAGTGGAAAGTACGTTACGCTGGCCCGGGGTGTCTAAATAGTGCTTCCGGGCCAGCGGGCCATTTATAATGTCGAGCCCTGGAAGGTAAAAAGGGTCGACACTAATGTCAAAGAATTACTAATTAAATAAATAATTATCTAATTTATACCACAAATATTTAAATCATATTGATGAACTTATTTGTGAAGGTATTTAACTATTTAGTGTGAAAACCCAACAGATATCCTTAGTTTGATGATGTTGGCTGCAGTTAACAGTATCTTGATTTATCAACAGTTCATCTTTAAAGATGTTATAATAACATTATTAACAGCTGCTGGGGCTGATGGGTAATGTAGTGTTTGCTCCACAGGGACTTCCTGCAGGTGACATCATCCTCTCTGCTGGGAAACACTAAGGAGGGCTGTGATTGGTTGAAAGCATCCTTCCCTATGTCTCTCCAGACACATCTGCTCTAATATCTGTAGATGTTTAGGTTTTGATCTCGTTCCGTAGCTTCCCAACATTGTGTCTAATCTGTTCATTTCCCACATTTAAATGATAAACTCCATGAAACTTTGGCTCCCTCCACACCTGACGGAGGCTAAAACAAATCAACGTTACTTACTGAGAGTCAACAAACACCACGAGTCACACTGACAGCTTTATTCAACTTTGTGATAAATAGAAAATAAATGTGGATCACAGATCGCTGGAACAAACGGAAGATTTCCTCACAGAGAAAAGAGAGTCGGAGCGTCGGAGCATCAGAAGTCCAACCACTCCGTCATGTAGATGCAGTTAGAGGGGGAAATCTCCCCTCCTTCCTGACAGTCATCAAACACCTGAGGACACAGACAGGAAGTCACACACCTGAGGACACAGACAGGAAGTCACACACCTGAGGACACAGACAGGAAGTCACACACCTGAGGACACAGATTTGATTATTATTTGTTAGTTTGTTTCAGTACATTTCCACCACACCCTTAGTTTAACTTAGTTACTGGGCAGAGATTAAACTCAGGTTCAACTCGGGTTCAACTTGTGTTGAACTTGGGTTAAACTTGGGTTCAACTCAGGTTAAAATTAGGCTGGTTTAGGTCCTATCTATCTGAACGGTCTCAGTTTGTGTGTGTCAACGATGAATCTTCCATGCAAACCAAAGTTAGCCATGGAGTGCCACAGGGCTCAGTGCTCGGACCTATTTTGTTCACATTATATATGCTTCCGTTAGGCAATATTATAAGGAATCATTCTGTAAACTTTCATTGTTATGCGGATGATACTCAACTATAATTATCAATCAAGCCTGATGAAATTAATCATCTAAATAAAATTCAAGACTGCCTCAAGGACTTAAAAACGTGGATGACCTTAAACTTTTTGATGTTAAACACGGCTAAAACTAAAAGTGATTGTACTTGGCCCGAAGAATCTACGAAACAAATGATCTAAAGATATACTAACTATGGATGGCATTAATTTGGCCTCCAGTGAGACTGTAAGGAATCTTGGTGTTATATTTGATCAGGATTTATCCTTTAACGCCCACATAAAATCAATTTCAAGGACCGTCTACTTCCATCTACGCAACATTGCAAAAATTAGGCATATCTTGCCTTCTCACCTTATCCCTAAGGGAGACACCAGCCACCCTGCGGAGAAAACCCATCTCGGCCGCTTGTATCCGCGATCTCGTTCTTTCGGTCATGACCCATCCTTCATGACCTCGCAACGGCTGCGGAGCGCATTTGCGCCGCATTTGGGCCTAAGATGAGGTTTGAGTCTGTGTGATCTGCGTGTAGGGAGGGGCAGCAGCCATATCATTGGCTAGAACTAGATCTGATGGATTTGGTCATAAACGCGAGTGAAGTATAACCGGACGCGAGAGAGCGATCAGCAGCTGCAGCTCTGCCCGCTGTGAGGGGCCAGTGAGCGGAGCAAAACACACCTTCAGACATCAACTAACACACTTAGCTATGGCACTGTCATATACATTGAATCATTCAATTTGATAATATGTAATCAACTTAGGCATTCCTCTCAAAAAACAAAAACAAAAAGATTAATAAAAATATTCATAACTCTTATTCGAATATCTGAATAATTTCAAATATTCGGATATTCGATTAATCGTTCCCATCCCTAGTACGTAGACATGTTGTGCCTCTCCACCTCTGTTCCTTACTTCTTACTTGCTACCCCTTTCCCTCAACCTGTCTCTGCGGTCCTGCCAGACTCTCATCATACTACTTCCCTGATGGCTCCAACAGGATTGTTGACATCCTCGTGGATTCATCTTCTTATTACAGACACATGCATTTCCAAACATTTGGTCTACCTATGTTGTAAATGTATTATCTCTTTGATTTACACACGGCATCTATTGCACTGTCCGTCCTGGGAGAGGGATCCCTCCTCTGTTGCTCTCCCTGAGGTTTCTCCCATGTTCCCTTTAAACTGTGGGGTTTCTCTGGAAGTTTTTCCTTGTACGATGTGAGGGTCTAAGGACAGAGGGTCTAAGGACAGAGGGTCTGAGGACAGAGGGTCTAAGGACAGAGGGTCTAAGGACAGAGGGTCTGAGGACAGAGGGTCTGAGGACAGAGGGTGTCGTATTGTCATACTGATATTCTGTACAAACTGTGAAGTCCACTGAGACAAATGTAACATTTGTGATATTGGGCTCTATAAATAAACATTGATTGATTGAAATCAGTTTAAACTTGTGTTAAACTCGGGTTAAACTTGGGTTACTTGGGTCCCCCCCTGTTACCGGGCAGAGTCCGCAGGGCGTCCGCACCATGCCGGTGGGCAGCAGCACGGCGTTGACGCCCCTGTAGAGCTTCATCTGGCCGTCCACGCTGCCCACCGTTCCCTCTTTAGCTGCGATGACCGTCAGCTCCACCTTCCCGTCGTAGATCAGCGTGTTGAGGATCGTCTCGATGTCGTCCATCGACAGATCCACCTGCAGACATAGACATCTCTCAGTCAACTTTAACTCAGTTTAAACTCAGATTAAACTCTTTCCAGGTTAAACTCTATGCCTGGTTAAAATCGGGTTATCGCCATCTCTCCTGACGTGTGGCTCCGCCCCTGTGTGCTGTGATGTCATAAAGAGGGCAGGGCTACATCACCTTGCTGATGCCGAGCTCACAGATGTACTTCCAGACTTCATGAGACGTGGCCAAGGAGCTGTTCCTCTGAATCATCGGACTCTGTTTACTGTCCTTCGCTGCTTCAGCCTGCACACACACACACGCACGCACACGCGCACACACACACACACACAATTACTAGTGGTGCACGATAATTATCGGCCCGATAATTATCGGTCCGATATTAGGAATTATGACGTCATCCCGATAAACCCGATACAAGTATTAATAGCCCCGATAATATACAATATATTTTTTGGGTAAAAAAAAAGAAGAAATCCTGCGGTGTGGGTGGGTTGGGATGAGGGGCGCTTGTTTTTCACTCGGCTCCTCCCGTTTTGCCAGTACTGTGGTATTAGTGGTTTAGGAAGAGGGGAGTTCTTCTCAAATCCAGCGCTCCCTAACTCACGCCTGGCTGTGACGTAAATGGTGTGCGGCCGTGAAGCCAGGACAGTAAACAAACATGTCGTCGGTAGTATGGGACTATTTCAAAGTTTCAGAGTTTGATAGTTCGCTTGCTATTTAAATGCAGAAGTTCCACGAGGAGGGAACAAGGCAACGAGCTATAATACTAACCTGATTAGTCACCTGAAACATCGCCATCGCTACGATGGTGTGTTCAAAGCGTACGAAGACGCCTGCGCTGCTAAACTAGCGGCGAATCCAAAGCCATCTGCAAAGGCACCGGGGCTTTTACCTATCGACGAGGCTTTTGAAAAGAGACGACCCCAGGGCTAAAACGATCTCTAACTTCATCATAGAAATGATGGCGCTTGACGAGAGTCAAAACTGTTCTTGGCTTTGTTTTGTTCATAGTAGTAATGCTCATGTCATTTGCTCACTACTAGTCTTTCTTTTACCACCAGGTGTGCAAAAACTACAGGTACATTTAATATATATATTATATTATTATCGGCTATCGGTATCGGTCTTGAGAAGCAGGAAGGTATTGGTATCGGTATCGGTTTCAAAAAACCAATATCGTGCATCCCTAACAATTACCTCACCACCGCTAAGCTAAAGGCTAACGTTGTGTGTCTGCTGTGTGTAGAGAAAGCTGTGCACCTTGCTCTGCAGGAACTTGAAGCACTGCTGGTTCAGAACCTCCACGAACTCGGACTCAAAGTCCTGGTCGCTGTACCAGGCGCCGCCCGTCACCGAGCGGTCGGGCTGAATGTTGTACAGCATGTACACCTTCTTCTTCGACGCCTGAGGAGAGACAGAAGGCCTGAGTACTGCCGGCTCTATCCCGGGTTAAACTTACCTTAAACCCAGGTTAAACTGTCCCACGTCAAACAAAGTTAAATTCTGGTTGACCTCAGCTTAAAATCTATCCCAGGTTCAATTTGGGTTAAACTTTGGTTGAACTCAGGTTAAACTCTATCCTAGGTTAAACTCTTATCCCAGGTTAAACACGGGTTGAACTCAGGTTAAACTCTGTCCTAGGTTAAACTCTTATCCCAGGTTAAACACAGGTAAAACTCAGGTTAAACTCTATTCTAGGTTAAACTCGTATCCCAGGTTAAACACGGGTTGAACTCAGGTTAAACTCTGTCCTAGGTTAAACTCGTATCCCAGGTTGAACTCAGGTTAAACTCTGTCCTAGGTTAAACTCGTATCCCAGGTTAAACACGGGTTGAACTCAGGTTAAACTCTGTCCTAGGTTAAACTCTTATCCCAGGTTAAACACAGGTAAAACTCAGGTTAAACTCTGTCCTAGGTTAAACTCGTATCCCAGGTTGAACTCAGGTTAAACTCTGTCCTAGGTTAAACTCGTATCCCAGGTTAAACACGGGTTGAACTCAGGTTAAACTCTGTCCTAGGTTAAACTCGTATCCCAGGTTAAACACGGGTTGAACTCAGGTTAAACTCTGTCCTAGGTTAAACTCTTATCCCAGGTTAAACACGGTAACTCAGGTTAAACTCTATTCCTAGGTTAAACTCGTATCCCAGGTTAAACACGGTTGAAACAGGTTAAACTCTGTCCTAGGTTAAACTCTATCCCAGGTTAAACACAGGTAAAACTCAGGTTAAACTCTGTCCTAGGTTAAACTCTTATCCCAGGTTAAACACAGGTAAAACTCAGGTTAAACTCTGTCCTAGGTTAAACTCGTATCCCAGGTTAAACACGGGTTGAACTCAGGTTAAACTCTGTCCTAGGTTAAACTCGTATCCCAGGTTAAACACGGGTTGAACTCAGGTTAAACTATGTCCTAGGTTAAACGTATCCAGGTTAAACACAGGTAAAACTCAGGTTAAACTCTGTCCTAGGTTAAACTCGTATCCCAGGTTAAACACAGGTAAACTCAGGTTAAACTCTGTCCCAGGTTGAACACAGGGTAAACTCTTAACAGGTTAAACATGAGTTAAACTCAGGTAAATCTCAGGTTAAACTCTTATCCCAGTTTTAACTCAGGTAAAACTTGGGTGAAACATGGGTTAAACTCTATCCCAGGTTAAACCTCAGTTAAACTCAGGGTAAACTCAGGTTACACTCGGGTTAGTGTTGAGGTTGATACTCACAGCCACAGACTTCACGGCCTTGATGAGCTTCTTGCTCTCCAGGTTCTTCAGGATCTTGTTGACCTCGGTCAGAGGGAGGTTGCTCTTAAACCGGATATCTCTGCTCCAGATCCCTGGCACACAACACAGACTCTGTAAGATCTCCACTGCTATACTTTAACCATAAAGCGCCTTTCAGCACAACGCCATTCAGTGCTTCACAACATTTACAAACATTGCTAAAAAGGCTCTATATAAACATTTAAATAAAGTGTAGGCACTGAAACACAGACAAGATGATAACACACACAAACACAAGATTCCCTCAGGGGTTTCTTGGAAATATAAAACAAACACACACACACACACACACCTGTACCTGAGCAGAGGGTTGGATTTCAAAATAAAAGCCTCACCTTTGTTTCCTGCGTCCTCGATCACCTGGTAGACCAGCTTCTCCTGGTTATCTGAGCCCTTCATCTTACTGACACCACACACACACACACACACACAACACACACACCACACACACACACACACACACACACACACCACACACACACACACACACCACACACACACACACACACACACACACACACACACACCACACACACACACACACCACACACACACACACACACACACCACACACACACACACACACACACACACACACACACACACACACACACACACACAGGATTTGAGACCTTGTACATGTTGTGACCCCTTGTCAAAGAGACGGCTCATCTAAATTGGAGGACTATTGGATGTGAATGGAAAGGTGAGAAGATAACTAATAAGGAATAAGAAGCTGTTGAAGTGTTTCTATAGAGATATCAAGGAGCCATGCAGAAGAGAAATGCGTCCAGAAGCTTCAGTGACGATAAACATTAACCCATGAGACCCTCGCACGATGCCACTCACACTGAAGACTAACGATGTTTCTACGAAGTACCGTATTGACCCAATAGAAGACGCCCCTGATGATAGGACGACCCCTCTTCATCAAGAAGGAAATACCTTTTTGAAGACCAAATCTTGTTTTTCTAAAGAGAATAATGTACTGTCTGCAGACCGGGGGATGCTTTTCTCTGACTGTCTACATTTATGAAGGCGGTCTTTTTGGGCTCGCCCTCTAACGTTACTCTCAGTAACTCCATCTACTGACGTTACTCTCAGTAACTCCATCTACTGACGTTACTCTCAGTAACTCCATCTACTGACGTTACTCTCAGTAACTCCATCTACTAACGTTACTCTCAGTAACTCCATCTACTGACGTTACTCTCAGTAACTCCATCTACTGACGTTACTCTCAGTAACTCCATCTACTGACGTTACTCTCAGTAACTCCATCTACTGACGTTACTCTCAGTAACTCCATCTACTACGTTACTCTCAGTAACTCCATCTACTGACGTTACTCTCTGTAACTCCATCTACTCACGTTACTCTCAGTAACTCCATCTGCTGACGTTACTCTCAGTAACTCCATCTACTAACGTTACTCTCTGTAACTCCATCTACTGACGTTACTCTCAGTAACTCCATCTACTGACGTTACTCTCAGTAACTCCATCTACTGGCGTTACTCTCAGTAACTCCATCTACTCACGTTACTCTCAGTAACTCCATCTACTGACGTTACTCTCAGTAACTCCATCTACTAACGTTACTCTCAGTAACTCCATCTACTGACGTTACTCTCTGTAACTCCATCTACTCACGTTACTCTCAGTAACTCCATCTGCTGACGTTACTCTCAGTAACTCCATCTACTAACGTTACTCTCTGTAACTCCATCTACTGACGTTACTCTCAGTAACTCCATCTACTGACGTTACTCTCAGTAACTCCATCTACTGGCGTTACTCTCAGTAACTCCATCTACTCACGTTACTCTCAGTAACTCCATCTACTGACGTTACTCTCAGTAACTCCATCTACTAACGTTACTCTCAGTAACTCCATCTACTAACGTTACTCTCAGTAACTCCATCTACTGACGTTACTCTCAGTAACTCCATCTACTGACGTTACTCTCAGTAACTCCATCTACTCACGTTACTCTCAGTAACTCCATCTACTGACGTTACTCTCAGTAACTCCATCTACTAACGTTACTCTCAGTAACTCCATCTACTCACGTTACTCTCAGTAACTCCATCTACTGACGTTACTCTCAGTAACTCCATCTACTAACGTTACTCTCAGTAACTCCATCTACTAACGTTACTCTCAGTAACTCCATCTACTGACGTTACTCTCAGTAACTCCATCGACTCACGTTACTCTCAGTAACTCCATCTACTGACGTTACTCTCAGTAACTCCATCTACTAACGTTACTCTCAGTAACTCCATCTACTGACGTTACTCTCAGTAACTCCATCTACTGACGTTACTCTCAGTAACTCCATCTACTACGTTACTCTCAGTAACTCCATCTACTAACGTTACTCTCAGTAACTCCATCGACTGACGTTACTCTCAGTAACTCCATCTACTCACGTTACTCTCAGTAACTCCATCTACTCACGTTACTCTCAGTAACTCCATCTACTCACGTTACTCTCAGTAACTCCATCTACTCACGTTACTCTCAGTAACTCCATCTACTCACGTTACTCTCAGTAACTCCATCTACTCACGTTACTCTCAGTAACTCCATCTACTCACGTTACTCTCAGTAACTCCATCTACTCACGTTACTCTCAGTAACTCCATCTACTGACGTTACTCTCAGTAACTCCATCTACTGACGTTACTCTCAGTAACTCCATCTACTGACGTTACTCTCAGTAACTCCATCTACTAACGTTACTCTCAGTAACTCCATCTACTACGTTACTCTCAGTAACTCCATCTACTGACGTTACTCTCAGTAACTCCGTCTACTCGTTACTCTCAGTAACTCCATCTACTCACGTTACTCTCAGTAACTCCATCTACTCACGTTACTCTCGTAACTCCATCTACTCACGTTACTCTCAGTAACTCCATCTACTGACGTTACTCTCGTAACTCCATCTACTAACGTTACTCTCGTAACTCCATCTACTGACGTTACTCTCGTAACTCCATCTACTAACGTTACTCTCAGTAACTCCATCTACTAACGTTACTCTCAGTAACTCCATCTACTGACGTTACTCTCAGTAACTCCGTCTACTGACGTTACTCTCAGTAACTCCATCTACTCACGTTACTCTCGGTAACTCCATCTACTGACGTTACTCTCAGTAACTCCATCTACTAACGTTACTCTCAGTAACTCCATCTACTGACGTTACTCTCAGTAACTCCATCTACTAACGTTACTCTCGGTAACTCCATCTACTCACGTTACTCTCGGTAACTCCATCTACTGACGTTACTCTCAGTAACTCCATCTACTAACGTTACTCTCAGTAACTCCATCTACTGACGTTACTCTCAGTAACTCCGTCTACTGACGTTACTCTCAGTAACTCCATCTACTGACGTTACTCTCAGTAACTCCATCTACTGACGTTACTCTCGGTAACTCCATCTACTCACGTTACTCTCAGTAACTCCGTCTACTGACGTTACTCTCGGTAACTCCGTCTACTGACGTTACTCTCGGTAACTCCGTCTACTGACGTTACTCTCAGTAACTCCATCTACTCACGTTACTCTCGGTAACTCCATCTACTGACGTTACTCTCGGTAACTCCGTCTACTGACGTTACTCTCGGTAACTCCATCTACTCACGTTACTCTCAGTAACTCCATCTACTCACGTTACTCTCAGTAACTCCATCTACTCACGTTACTCTCGGTAACTCCATCTACTCACGTTACTCTCAGTAACTCCATCTACTGACGTTACTCTCAGTAACTCCATCTACTCACGTTACTCTCAGTAACTCCATCTACTGACGTTACTCTCAGTAACTCCATCTACTAACGTTACTCTCAGTAACTCCATCTACTGACGTTACTCTCAGTAACTCCATCTACTGACGTTACTCTCAGTAACTCCATCTACTGACGTTACTCTCAGTAACTCCATCTACTGACATTACTCTCAGTAACTCCATCTACTAACGTTACTCTCAGTAACTCCATCTACTGACATTACTCTCAGTAACTCCATCTACTGACGTTACTCTCAGTAACTCCATCTACTGACGTTACTCTCAGTAACTCCATCTACTGACGTTACTCTCAGTAACTCCATCTACTCACGTTACTCTCAGTAACTCCATCTACTCACGTTACTCTCAGTAAACTCCATCTACTGACGTTACTCTCAGTAACTCCCTCTACTAACGTTACTCTCAGTAACTCCATCTACTAACGTTACTCTCAGTAACTCCATCTACTGACGTTACTCTCAGTAACTCCATCTACTGACGTTACTCTCAGTAACTCCATCTACTAACGTTACTCTCAGTAACTCCATCTACTGACGTTACTCTCAGTAACTCCATCTACTAACGTTACTCTCAGTAACTCCATCTTACTAACGTTACTCTCAGTAACTCCATCGACTGACGTTACTCTCAGTAACTCCATCTACTCACGTTACTCTCAGTAACTCCATCTACTCACGTTACTCTCAGTAACTCCATCTACTCACGTTACTCTCAGTAACTCCATCGACTCACGTTACTCTCAGTAACTCCATCTACTCACGTTACCTCTCAGTAACTCCATCTACTCACGTTACTCTCAGTAACTCCATCTACTGACGTTACTCTCAGTAACTCCATCTACTGACGTTACTCTCAGTAACTCCATCTACTGACGTTACTCTCAGTAACTCCATCTACTAACGTTACTCTCAGTAACTCCATCTACTAACGTTACTCTCAGTAACTCCATCTACTGACGTTACTCTCAGTAACTCCATCTACTCACGTTACTCTCAGTAACTCCATCTACTCACGTTACTCTCAGTAACTCCATCTACTCACGTTACTCTCAGTAACTCCATCTACTCACGTTACTCTCAGTAACTCCATCTACTCACGTACTCTCAGTAACTCCATCTACTGACGTTACTCTCAGTAACTCCATCTACTGACGTTACTCTCCAGTAACTCCAATCTACTGACGTTACTCTCAGTAACTCCATCTACTAACGTTACTCTCAGTAACTCCATCTTACTAACGTTACTCTCAGTAACTCCATCTACTAACGTTACTCTCAGTAACGCCATCTACTGACGTTACTCTCAGTAACTCCATCTACGACGTTACTCTCAGTAACTCCGTCTACTGACGTTACTCTCAGTAACTCCATCTACTCACGTTACTCTCGGTAAACTCCATCTACTGACGTTCCTCTCGGTAACTCCATCTACTAACGTTACTCTCAGTAACTCCATCTACTGACGTTACTCTCGGTAACTCCATCTACTAACGTTACTCTCGGTAACTCCATCTACTCACGTTACTCTCGGTAACTCCATCTACTGACGTTACTCTCAGTAACTCCGTCTACTGACGTTACTCTCAGTAACTCCATCTACTGACGTTACTCTCGGTAACTCCATCTACTGACGTTACTCTCGGTAACTCCATCTACTCACGTTACTCTCGGTAACTCCGTCTACTGACGTTACTCTCGGTAACTCCATCTACTGACGTTACTCTCGGTAACTCCGTCTACTGACGTTACTCTCGGTAACTCCATCTACTCACGTTACTCTCGGTAACTCCATCTACTGACGTTACTCTCGGTAACTCCGTCTACTGACGTTACTCTCGGTAACTCCGTCTACTGACGTTACTCTCGGTAACTCCGTCTACTGACGTTACTCTCGGTAAACTCCGTCTACTGACGTTACTCTCGGTAACTCCGTCTACTGACGTTACTCTCGGTACTCCGTCTACTGACGTTACTCTCGGTAACTCCGTCTACTGACGTTACTCTCGGTAACTCCGTCTACTGACGTTACTCTCGGTAACTCCGTCTACTGACGTTACTCTCGGTAACTCCGTCTACCACGTTACTCTCGGTAACTCCGTCTACTGACGTTACTCTCGGTAACTCCGTCTACTCACGTTACTCTCGGTAACTCCGTCTACTGACGTTACTCTCGGTAACTCATTCTACTGACGTTACTCTCGGTAACTCCGTCTACTGACGTTACTCTCGGTAACTCCGTCTACTGACGTTACTCTCGGTAACTCCGTCTACTGACGTTACTCTCGGTAACTCCGTCTACTGACGTTACTCTCGGTAACTCCGTCTACTGACGTTACTCTCGGTAACTCCGTCTACTGACGTTACTCTCGGTAACTCCATCTACTCACGTTACTCTCGGTAACTCCATCTACTCACGTTACTCTCTGTAACTCCATCTACTCACGTTACTCTCGGTAACTCCATCTACTGACGTTACTCTCGGTAACTCATCTACTCACGTTACTCTCGGTAACTCCATCTACTCACGTTACTCTCGGTAACTCCATCTACTCACGTTACTCTCGGTAACTCCATCTACTCACGTTACTCTCGGTAACTCCATCTACTCACGTTACTCTCGGTAACTCCATCTACTCACGTTACTCTCGGTAACTCCATCTACTCACGTTACTCTCGGTAACTCCATCTACTCACGTTACTCTCGGTAAACTCCATCTACTCACGTTACTCTCGGTAACTCCAATCTACTCACGTTACTCTCGGTAACTCCATCTACTCACGTTACTCTCGGTAACTCCATCTACTCACGTTACTCTCGGTAACTCCATCTACTGACGTTACTCTCGGTAACTCCATCTACTCACGTTACTCTCGGTAACTCCATCTACTCACGTTACTCTCGGTAACTCCATCTACTCACGTTACTCTCGGTAACTCCATCTACTGACGTTACTCTCGGTAACTCCATCTACTGACGTTACTCTCGGTAACTCCATCTACTCACGTTACTCTGGTAACTCCATCTACTCACGTTACTCTCGGTAACTCCATCTACTCACGTTACTCTCCGGTAACTCCATCTACTGACGTTACTCTCGGTAACTCCATCTACTCACGTTACTCTCGGTAACTCCATCTACTCACGTTACTCTCGGTAACTCCATCTACTCACGTTACTCTCGGTAACTCCATCTACTCACGTTACTCTCGGTAACTCCATCTACTGACGTTACTCTCGGTAACTCCATCTACTCACGTTACTCTCGGTAACTCCATCTACTCACGTTACTCTCGGTAACTCCATCTACTCACGTTACTCTCGGTAACTCCATCTACTCACGTTACTCTCGGTAACTCCATCTACTCACGTTACTCTCGGTAACTCCATCTACTCACGTTACTCTCGGTAACTCCATCTACTCACGTTACTCTCGGTAACTCCATCTACTCACGTTACTCTCGGTAACTCCATCTACTCACGTTACTCTCGGTAACTCCATCTACTCACGTTACTCTCGGTAACTCCATATACTCACGTTACTCTCGGTAACTCCATCTACTCACGTTACTCTCGGTAACTCCATCTTACTCGACGTTACTCTCGGTAACTCCATCTACTCACGTTACTCTCGGTAACTCCATCTACTGACGTTACTCTCGGTAACTCCATCTACTGACGTTACTCTCGGTAACTCCATCTACTCACGTTACTCTCGGTAACTCCATCTACTCACGTTACCTCTCGGTAACTCCATCTACTCACGGTTACTCTCGGTAACTCCATCTACTCACGTTACTCTCTGGTAACTCCATCTACTCACGTTACTCTCGGTAACTCCATCTACTCACGTTACTCTCGGTAACTCCATCTACTCACGTTACTCTCGGTAACTCCATCTACTCACGTTACTCTCGGTAACTCCATCTACTCACGTTACTCTCGGTAACTCCATCTACTCAGTTACTCTCGGTAACTCCATCTACTCACGTTACTCTCGGTAACTCCATCTACTCACGTTACTCTCGGTAACTCCATCTACTCACGTTACTCTCGGTAACTCCATCTACTCACGTTACTCTCGGTAACTCCATCTACTGACGTTACTCTCGGTAACTCCGTCTTAAAAATGGACCAATCCCAAACCACGCCCTACACCAGGGATCACCTGGTTTGTCCAAGGGCCATAATTATTCCTAGAGACACTTTCTGGGGCCAGCGATTTTTATATAGCTAGTGGAGCACGTTCATGTACTGCGAAGTCGCCGGAGCCTCGTAGCGGGAGCTGCTGCATAAGCAGACTCTACACCAGGCGTAAGCCAACACGGTGCACAAGGGCACTCAGTCGCCCGCAGGGGCAACGTGAGTCACCCGCAGGGCATGTTCTAAAAATAGCTCGCCAAGCAAATCCAAAATGTATAAAATACACAAAACAAAAAAGGAAATGTAATTAAAAGAATCTACCCTATGCATAAAGGAAACCTAAATCATAGCGAACTCTATCTACTAACTACAACTCTATATCTAACACCCTCCTCCCCCCACCCCCACAATGAATATCGACCAATCACGTTCTTGCTTGAGTTGCGGGACCAGCGTTGCAGTCGGGAGAGAGCTAGGGAGGGAGAGAGCTAGGGAGAGAGAGAGAGAAAGAGAGAGAGAGCTAGGGAGAGAGAGAGCTAGGGAGAGAGAGAGAGAAAGAGAGAGAGAGCTAGGGAGAGAGAGAGCTAGGGAGAGAGAGAAAGAGAGAGAGAGCTAGGGAGGGAGAGAGAGCTAGGGAGAGAGAGAGCTAGGGAGGGAGAGAGAGCTAGGGAGAGAGAGAGCTAGGGAGGGAGAGAGCTAGGGAGAGAGAGAGAGAGCTATGGAGAGCACACTTTTATCTATTTAATATAGATAAAGTACAGGACAGTACAAGAAACAGTTGAAAGGGAGGGATCAGTAAAATATGCAGACATAAAAAGAAAGGATGCTAACTAGGGAACACAAGATCAGAATAAACCAGTTTGAATGATTTGTTATTGGTTGTGATCGTATTCTCAAGATGTTTGGATTATTGAAAAGTAAACAGCTCCCTTTCCTCTGAGAGCTGAGAGCTGAGTCCATTCATTCATGTTGCTCTGAAAGTGCAGCAGATTGATGCATGCCCCCGGACCCCCTAGAGGAGGCAAGGACCCCCCTAGAGGAGGTGAGGACCCCCCTAGAGGAGGCAAGGACCCCCCTAGAGGAGGCGAGGACCCCCCTAGAGGAGGTGAGGACCCCCCTAGAGGAGGCGAGGACCCCCCTAGAGGAGGTGAGGACCCCCCTAGAGGAGGCGAGGACCCCCCTAGAGGAGGTGAGGCCCCCCTAGAGGAGGCGAGGACCCCCCTAGAGGAGGTGAGGCCCCCCTAGAGGAGGTGAGGACCCCCTAGAGGAGGCGAGGACCCCCCTAGAGGAGGCGAGGACCCCCCTAGAGGAGGTGAGGCCCCCCTAGAGGAGGCGAGGACCCCCCTAGAGGAGGTGAGGCCCCCCTAGAGGAGGCGAGGACCCCCATAGAGGAGGCGAGGTCCCCCCCCAAATAAAGCAGGTTAAAATAATTAAATTGCTACATGTTCTTTGAGTAAACACTGAAACGGGTCCCACAGACCCAAACAGCGCACAGAGGTTAAAGGTCAGCATATCATAATGTTAAAATGTGCTAAATATATACACTGCAAAAAACTAAAAAAGAGGAGTAAGAGTAGCCCGACTTGCTTTATTTTTTTAAAGTAGCCCTCACCCTAAAAAAGGCTGGAGACCCCCGCTCTACACGCTAACGAAGGATCACTTTTTCTTCAGGGCAGGGAAGGCTACTGTCCCGCAGCTGCTGCCTCTCTGTTGGACTCCGGTACTGCACATTACTCACGAGACGCACTAAGCACTCCGCCAACGTCACAGCACGGGCCGGATGAGAATGTCCCGCGGGCCGCCAGTTGATGGTCACTGCCCGACACCCCTCCGTGAGGGGGAGTGTGTAGGGGTAGGGTGTAGGGCGTGGTTTGGGATTGGGCCTCTCTCTCCTGTTGAACTGTTTCTTTAAGACTCTCTCTGGGGGAACACTCGTTTGGCGCCATCTGTTGGTGTGACTGTGTAATTACATCGAAAAGTCTAGACCCCGAATAAAAGACTCTTTTTCAGATTTTATTCTAGGAAAAGAAAGCCTGTCTTACATTCGGGTCAATACGGTACTTTGGACTGATTCAAAGATTAGTCATGAAAATTATAGTTTTTCGGGGCGGTTGGGGGACGTAATAAAAGAGACCTGCCTTCCCTGTAAATAAAGTAAATAAAGTAGTCTATAGTACAAGTACATATAATATTGACAAAGTACACAGTATTTATTGGATGCTTTGTGTACCTGGCGCCCTGGCCGTCCTTCATCCTGTACAGGAGCCCCGAGCTATTCCTCAGCAGGTCCAGCTGACCCTGTGGAGAAAACACAACCCATCAGAACTACAAACATGGCTGCTCCGAGCAGCCAATCAGACGCCAGGGCAGAGAGAAGGGACTGACCAATGAGAGCAGCTTGTTGATGGCCAGCGCTCTCTGCTGCGGATCCAGGTGAGGCATGTCGTTCTGAATCACTGCGTCTGTGATGCCATGAGGAAACTGCTGACACAGCGCTTTGATCCTACACACACACACACACACACACACACACACACACACACACACACACACACACACACACACACACACACACACACACACACACACACACACACACACACACACACACACACACACACACACACACACACACACACACACACACACACACACACACACACACACACACACACACACACACACACACACACACACACACACACACACACACACACACACACACACACACACACACACACACACACACACACACACACACACACAATTGGATAATTGAACAGTAAACAATGGAGACATGCTACATACTGATATACACCTGAACATCAGCAGGAGAGGACTCTTTAAAGTAGAGACACTACACACTGATATACACCTGAACATCAGCAGGAGAGGACTCTTTAAAGTAGAGACACTACATACTGATACACCTGAACATCAGCAGGAGAGGACTCTTTAAAGTAGAGACACTACATACTGATATACACCTGAACATCAGCAGGAGAGGACTCTTTAAAGTAGAGACACTACATACTGATATACACCTGAACATCAGCAGGAGAGGACTCTTTAAAGTAGAGACACTACATACTGATATACACCTGAACATCAGCAGGAGAGGACTCTTTAAAGTAGAGACACTACTGATATACACCTGAACATCACAGGAGAGGACTCTTTAAAGTAGAGACACTACACACTGATATACACCTGAACATCAGCAGGAGAGGACTCTTTAAAGTAGAGACACTACATACTGATATACACCTGAACATCAGCAGGAGAGGACTCTTTAAAGTAGAGACACTACATACTGATATACACCTGAACATCAGCAGGAGAGGACTCTTTAAAGTAGAGACACTTCATACTGATATACACCTGAACATCAGCAGGAGAGGACTCTTTAAAGTAGAGACAGTACATACTGATATACACCTGAACATCAGCAGGAGAGGACTCTTTAAAGTAGAGACACTACATACTGATATACACCTGAACATCAGCAGGAGAGGACTCTTTAAAGTAGAGACACTACATACTGATATACACCTGAACATCAGCAGGAGAGGACTCTTTAAAGTAGAGACACTACATACTGATATACACCTGAACATCAGCAGGAGAGGACTCTTTAAAGTAGAGACACTACATACTGATATACACCTGAACATCAGCAGGAGAGGACTCTTTAAAGTAGAGACACTACATACTGATATACACCTGAACATCAGCAGGAGAGGACTCTTTAAAGTAGAGACACCACATACTGATATACACCTGAACATCAGCAGGAGAGGACTCTTTAAAGTAGAGACACTACATACTGATATACACCTGAACATCAGCAGGAGAGGACTCTTTAAAGTAGAGACACTACATACTGATATACACCTGAACATCAGCAGGAGAGGACTCTTTAAAGTAGAGACAGTACATACTGATATACACCTGAACATCAGCAGGAGAGGAATCTTTAAAGTAGAGACACTACATACTGATATACACCTGAACATCAGCAGGAGAGGACTCTTTAAAGTAGAGACACTACATACTGATATACACCTGAACATCAGCAGGAGAGGACTCTTTAAAGTAGAGACACTACATACTGATATACACCTGAACATCAGCAGGAGAGGACTCTTTAAAGTAGAGACACTACATACTGATATACACTGAACATCAGCAGGAGAGGACTCTTTAAAGTAGAGACACTACATACTGATATACACCTGAACATCAGCAGGAGAGGACTCTTTAAAGTAGAGACACTACATACTGATATACACCTGAACATCAGCAGGAGAGGACTCTTTAAAGTAGAGACACCACATACTGATATACACCTGAACATCAGCAGGAGAGGACTCTTTAAAGTAGAGACACTACATACTGATATACACCTGAACATCAGCAGGAGAGGACTCTTTAAAGTAGAGGACACTACATACTGATATACACCTGAACATCAGCAGGAGAGGACTCTTTAAAGTAGAGACACCACATACTGATATACACCTGAACATCAGCAGGAGAGGACTCTTTAAAGTAGAGACACTACATACTGATATACACCTGAACATCAGCAGGAGAGGACTCTTTAAAGTAGAGTCACTACATACTGATATACACCTGAACATCAGCAGGAGAGGACTCTTTAAAGTAGAGACACTACATACTGATATACACCTGAACATCAGCAGGAGAGGACTCTTTAAAGTAGAGACACTACATACTGATATACACCTGAACATCAGCAGGAGAGGACTCTTTAAAGTAGAGACACTACATACTGATATACACCTGAACATCAGCAGGAGAGGACTCTTTAAAGTAGAGACACTACATACTGATATACACCTGAACATCAGCAGGAGAGGACTCTTTAAAGTTGAGAAACTACATACTGATATACACCTGAACATCAGCAGGAGAGGACTCTTTAAAGTAGAGACACTACATACTGATATACACCTGAACATCAGCAGGAGAGGACTCTTTAAAGTAGAGACACTACATACTGATATACACCTGAACATCAGCAGGAGAGGACTCTTTAAAGTAGAGACACTACATACTGATATACACCTGAACATCAGCAGGAGAGGACTCTTTAAAGTAGAGAAACTACATACTGATATACACCTGATCATCAGAGGAGAGGACTCTTTAAAGTAGAGACACTACATACTGATATACACCTGAACATCAGCAGGAGAGGACTCTTTAAAGTAGAGAAACTACATACTGATATACACCTGATCATCAGAGGAGAGGACTCTTTAAACCAAACTCAAGTTACTCACTATTTGATTGATTCAACAAGATATTCAAATAAATAAGGGAATAGTTTCTAATGATGGGATGTTCATTTGTGTCCTTTTTATGTTCACATTGTGTTCACGCCTTGTCAACATGCTGCTGGGATGAATAGGGGATTTGCTGAGGATAGCCCTTCAGTAAAACGCAGTTAAAGAAGTGATGCAATGTTGAGTTTCTTGGTGTAAATAAGCAGCCAGGTGAACTGGAGGATCGCGGGGTGTACTGGAGGATAGCCAGGTGAACTGGAGGATAGCCAGGTGTACTGGAGGATCGCGGGGTGAACTGGAGGGCCGCGGGGTGTACTGGAGGATAGCCAGGTGTACTGGAGGATCGCGGGGTGTACTGGAGGATCGCGGGGTGTACTGGAGGATCGCGGGGTGTACTGGAGGATCGCGGGGTGTACTGGAGGATCGCGGGGTGTACTGGAGGATCGCGGGGTGTACTGGAGGATAGCCAGGTGTACTGGAGGATAGCCAGGTGTACTGGAGGACCGCGGGGTGTACTGGAGGATAGCCAGGTGTACTGGAGGATCGCGGGGTGTACTGGAGGATAGCCAGGTGTACTGGAGGATAGCCAGGTGTACTGGAGGACCGCGGGGTGTACTGGAGGATAGCCAGGTGTACTGGAGGATCGCGGGGTGTACTGGAGGATAGCCAGGTGTACTGGAGGATAGCCAGGTGTACTGGAGGACCGCGGGGTGAACTGGAGGATCGCGGGGTGTACTGGAGGATCGCAGGGTGTACTGGAGGATAGCCAGGTGTACTGGAGGACCGCGGGGTTGTACTGGAGGATAGCCAGGTGTACTGGAGGACCGCGGGGTGAACTGGAGGATCGCGGGGTGTACTGGAGGATCGCGGGGTGTACTGGAGGATCGCGGGGTGTACTGGAGGATAGCCAGGTGTACTGGAGGATCGCGGGGTGTACTGGAGGATAGCCAGGTGTACTGGAGGATCGCGGGGTGTACTGGAGGATAGCCAGGTGTACTGGAGGATCGCGGGGTGTACTGGAGGATCGCGGGGTGTACTGGAGGATCGCGGGGTGTACTGGAGGATAGCCAGGTGTACTGGAGGATCGCGGGGTGTACTGGAGGATCGCGGGGTGTACTGGAGGATCGCGGGGTGTACTGGAGGGCCGCGGGGTGAACTGGAGGGACGCGGGGTGAACTGGAGGATAGCCAGGTGTACTGGAGGATAGCCAGGTGTACTGGAGGATCGCGGGGTGTACTGGAGGATCGCGGGGTGTACTGGAGGATCGCGGGGTGTACTGGAGGATCGCGGGGTGTACTGGAGGATCGCGGGGTGTACTGGAGGATCGCGGGGTGTACTGGAGGATAGCCAGGTGTACTGGAGGATAGCCAGGTGTACTGGAGGATAGCCAGGTGAACTGGAGGATAGCCAGGTGTACTGGAGGATAGCCAGGTGAACTGGAGGATAGCCAGGTGTACTGGAGGATAGCCAGGTGTACTGGAGGATCGCGGGGTGAACTGGAGGGCCGCGGGGTGTACTGGAGGATAGCCAGGTGTACTGGAGGATCGCGGGGTGTACTGGAGGATCGCGGGGTGTACTGGAGGATCGCGGGGTGTACTGGAGGATCGCGGGGTGTACTGGAGGATCGCGGGGTGTACTGGAGGATAGCCAGGTGTACTGGAGGATAGCCAGGTGTACTGGAGGACCGCGGGGTGTACTGGAGGATAGCCAGGTGTACTGGAGGATCGCGGGGTGTACTGGAGGATAGCCAGGTGTACTGGAGGATAGCCAGGTGTACTGGAGGATAGCCAGGTGTACTGGAGGACCGCGGGGTGTACTGGAGGATAGCCAGGTGTACTGGAGGATAGCCAGGTGTACTGGAGGACCGCGGGGTGTACTGGAGGATAGCCAGGTGTACTGGAGGATCGCGGGGTGTACTGGAGGATAGCCAGGTGTACTGGAGGACCGCGGGGTGAACTGGAGGATCGCGGGGTGTACTGGAGGATCGCGGGGTGTACTGGAGGATAGCCAGGTGTACTGGAGGACCGCGGGGTGTACTGGAGGATAGCCAGGTGTACTGGAGGACCGCGGGGTGAACTGGAGGATCGCGGGGTGTACTGGAGGATCGCGGGGTGTACTGGAGGATCGCGGGGTGTACTGGAGGATAGCCAGGTGTACTGGAGGATCGCGGGGTGTACTGGAGGATAGCCAGGTGTACTGGAGGATCGCGGGGTGTACTGGAGGATAGCCAGGTGTACTGGAGGATCGCGGGGTGTACTGGAGGATAGCCAGGTGTACTGGAGGATCGCGGGGTGTACTGGAGGATCGCGGGGTGTACTGGAGGATCGCGGGGTGTACTGGAGGATAGCCAGGTGTACTGGAGGATCGCGGGGTGTACTGGAGGATCGCGGGGTGTACTGGAGGATCGCGGGGTGTACTGGAGGATCGCGGGGTGAACTGGAGGGCCGCGGGGTGAACTGGAGGATAGCCAGGTGTACTGGAGGATAGCCAGGTGTACTGGAGGATCGCGGGGTGTACTGGAGGATCGCGGGGTGTACTGGAGGATCGCGGGGTGTACTGGAGGATCGCGGGGTGTACTGGAGGATAGCCAGGTGTACTGGAGGATAGCCAGGTGAACTGGAGGATAGCCAGGTGAACTGGAGGATAGCCAGGTGTACTGGAGGATAGCCAGGTGTACTGGAGGATCGCGGGGTGAACTGGAGGGCCGCGGGGTGTACTGGAGGATAGCCAGGTGTACTGGAGGATCGCGGGGTGTACTGGAGGATCGCGGGGTGTACTGGAGGATCGCAGGGTGTACTGGAGGATCGCGGGGTGAACTGGAGGGCCGCGGGGTGAACTGGAGGATAGCCAGGTGTACTGGAGGATAGCCAGGTGTACTGGAGGATCGCGGGGTGTACTGGAGGATCGCGGGGTGTACTGGAGGATCGCAGGGTGTACTGGAGGATCGCGGGGTGAACTGGAGGGCCGCGGGGTGAACTGGAGGATAGCCAGGTGTACTGGAGGATAGCCAGGTGTACTGGAGGATCGCGGGGTGTACTGGAGGATCGCGGGGTGTACTGGAGGATAGCCAGGTGTACTGGAGGACCGCGGGGTGTACTGGAGGACCGCGGGGTGTACTGGAGGATCGCCAGGTGTACTGGAGGATCGCGGGGTGTACTGGAGGATAGCCAGGTGTACTGGAGGATAGCCAGGTGTACTGGAGGATAGCCAGGTGTACTGGAGGATCGCGGGGTGTACTGGAGGATAGCCAGGTGTACTGGAGGACCGCGGGGTGTACTGGAGGATAGCCAGGTGTACTGGAGGACCGCGGGGTGTACTGGAGGATAGCCAGGTGTACTGGAGGATCGCGGGGTGTACTGGAGGATAGCCAGGTGTACTGGAGGACCGCGGGGTGAACTGGAGGATCGCGGGGTGTACTGGAGGATCGCGGGGTGTACTGGAGGATAGCCAGGTGTACTGGAGGACCGCGGGGTGTACTGGAGGATAGCCAGGTGTACTGGAGGATCGCGGGGTGTACTGGAGGATAGCCAGGTGTACTGGAGGATAGCCAGGTGTACTGGAGGACCGCGGGGTGAACTGGAGGATCGCGGGGTGTACTGGAGGATCGCGGGGTGTACTGGAGGATAGCCAGGTGTACTGGAGGACCGCGGGGTGTACTGGAGGATAGCCAGGTGTACTGGAGGACCGCGGGGTGAACTGGAGGATCGCGGGGTGTACTGGAGGATCGCGGGGTGTACTGGAGGATAGCCAGGTGTACTGGAGGATCGCGGGGTGTACTGGAGGATAGCCAGGTGTACTGGAGGATCGCGGGGTGTACTGGAGGATCGCGGGGTGTACTGGAGGATCGCGGGGTGTACTGGAGGATAGCCAGGTGTACTGGAGGATCGCGGGGTGTACTGGAGGATCGCGGGGTGTACTGGAGGATCGCGGGGTGTACTGGAGGATCGCGGGGTGTACTGGAGGATAGCCAGGTGTACTGGAGGATAGCCAGGTGTACTGGAGGATAGCCAGGTGTACTGGAGGACCGCGGGGTGTACTGGAGGATAGCCAGGTGTACTGGAGGACCGCGGGGTGTACTGGAGGATAGCCAGGTGTACTGGAGGACCGCGGGGTGTACTGGAGGATAGCCAGGTGTACTGGAGGACCGCGGGGTGAACTGGAGGATCGCGGGGTGTACTGGAGGATCGCGGGGTGTACTGGAGGATAGCCAGGTGTACTGGAGGATCGCGGGGTGTACTGGAGGATAGCCAGGTGTACTGGAGGATAGCCAGGTGTACTGGAGGATCGCGGGGTGTACTGGAGGATAGCCAGGTGTACTGGAGGACCGCGGGGTGTACTGGAGGATAGCCAGGTGTACTGGAGGACCGCGGGGTGAACTGGAGGATCGCGGGGTGTACTGGAGGATCGCGGGGTGTACTGGAGGATAGCCAGGTGTACTGGAGGACCGCGGGGTGAACTGGAGGATCGCGGGGTGTACTGGAGGATCGCGGGGTGTACTGGAGGATAGCCAGGTGTACTGGAGGATCGCGGGGTGAACTGGAGGATCGCGGGGTGTACTGGAGGATCGCGGGGTGAACTGGAGGATCGCGGGGTGTACTGGAGGATAGCCAGGTGTACTGGAGGATCGCGGGGTGTACTGGAGGATAGCCAGGTGTACTGGAGGATCGCGGGGTGTACTGGAGGATAGCCAGGTGTACTGGAGGACCGCGGGGTGTACTGGAGGATAGCCAGGTGTACTGGAGGACCGCGGGGTGTACTGGAGGATAGCCAGGTGTACTGGAGGACCGCGGGGTGAACAGTGAGCCCTCCCCGGCTGAGGACCTGTGAAAGAGCTGTATAGTATGGTCTGTGTGTCTGATGGTGATCGTTAAACTCTAAATGTGAGGGAAGGTAAAGGGGGTTCTGCGCATTGATCTCCGGGTGAAGCTCTCCCTCCGCGGACTGACCTGCTCTCCACCTCCGCCAGGTCCATGCCCTCCTTCTTCACCGTGACGTCACTCATCTTCTCCCTGAGTATCTTCTTTATTCCGTGTGTTCCCGAGGAAGCTCTGCAGCTAGGGAGTCTGTTAGCATCAGGTTAGCATGGAAGCTAATGTTGACATGCCGAGTTCAGGGTCCTTAGGGGGGAGTTAGCGGGGCCGCCCTGAAAACTGCCTGTTCAAAAACATCTGAACGAAATAAAGAAATAAAGGCACTAGGTTATCTGTCGCCACTTTTCAATTTTATTTTATTTTTCACAAATACAGATGTGTGTTCTCCATACAGCCTATGGTGTTATCAAGTCGCCATTTTCACAAAAATATAGCCTACTATGTTTTTATTTCTCAAAATAACAAACTAATCCTATTTTGCGGAGATGGATGTAAAATATTATTATATATTTAAACCATAGACTGTAAATATGAAAGAAGAAGAATGATGGTACACAACATTAAACAAACAATACAAATGTGATGTTTTTAAAAATATGTATTTTATAATCCAGTTCATCACGGCGGGGCGGGCGGGGACTGTGTCTCTGAAGAATCCTCAGGGTTTTATTAGCCCCGCCCCTCCGCTCCGTGCCAGTGAACAACGCAGGCAAACATCTCGTTGCTATGGCGACGCGTCCGATCAGTCAACAGCAGTTTAACGGAAGTGTGTTTTTTTATCGGAGCTGAAATCTGAAGTAAGTAGACTTAATTATCTTTAAGCTTTATTATAATGAACTTTACTTAATTATAATAATGATATATATATATATATATACAAGAGGATAGAGTTTCTCTTCATTCCCGTAGGTACATCAGGGAAAGTAGTTCCGGTCTATAAACTGTTAAAACAATAACCCAAGAGTCCCTAAAGATGTTTTATATGGTTTTGCTGTTGGTGTCACGGTTTGATTTATATTTGAACTCATTTGCTGCTGCTGGAGAAAATCATTTCACAATTTGGGATCAATAAGAATCTAATCTGTAATGTTCAAAAAGCTCTTTATTGTTCTCATACTGCATGTGCTGCTGCTCCTCTTTTCACCCTCTGTCTGAAACCAGAGCTGCTCTGATTAGTTAGCTAACTACTTAGAGATGTTCCGCCCCTTAGCCTATCACGTACAATGTGTTGGAGCGCTGGCCAATAGGAGCACTAGTGTTACACATTGATGTCACCGTGGTATTTATACTTTTACTGAGTACTTTTTCCACTCTTTTGATTGGTTGACTTACAGGAGGCCGTCGCCATGACAGCAGGAGCCGTGTCAGCGCCGCTCATCATTCCCATCATGCACCTGCACACACACAGAACCAAGAACCACGTGGACACACACACACCTGTGTCCATGCACTCAGGTACACACACACACACACACACACACAGACACAAACACACACACACACATACAGACACACACACACACACACACACACACACACACACACACACACACACACACACACACACACACACACAGAGAGAGACACACACAGACACACACACACACACATACAGACACACACACACACACACACACACACACACACACACACACACACACACACACACACGCAAACATACTTTTTCTTTTTGTATGGAAACCCCACTTATATTATATATACTGTGTGTGTATGTGTGTGTGTGTGTGTGTGTGTGTGTGTGTGTGTGTGTGTGTGTGTGTGTGTGTGTGTGTGTGTGTAGATACCCCCTCCTCTCAGATCTTCTTTTCTCTGGACGGCTCGAAGCCAGAGGCGGAGCCTCGGGGGGGCAGCATGAAGTACATCGGGCCGCTCCTGTTGCATGCTGGGAAGGTGACGGTCAGAGCGATGGCTGTCACCAGGTATTAAATACACTATGATCTTAAAATACTGTGTTCCAAATAAAAGTCCTGAAGTATTATTATTATAACATTTAAAAGTTCTCACAATGTCTCTTTTCACAGCACGATATTATTATAGAATATTAGATCATCCTGACTTTATAACTAACGAATAATTGTAATCAATCAAAGTTTATTTATATAGCCCAATATCACACAGTTAGTGGGAGAAACCCCCCAGTTAGTGGAGAAACCCCCAGTTAGTGGAGAAACCCCCCAGTTAGTGGAGAAACCCCCCAGTTAGTGGAGAAACCCCCAGTTAGTGGAGAAACCCCCCAGTTAGTGGAGAAACGCCCAGTTAGTGGGAGAAACCCCCCAGTTAGTGGAGAAACCCCCCAGTTAGTGGAGAAACGCCCCAGTTAGTGGGAGAAACCCCCCAGTTAGTGGAGAAACCCCCAGTTAGTGGAGAAACCCCCCAGTTAATGGAGAAATGCCCCAGTTAGTGGAGAAACCCCCAGTTAGTGGAGAAACCCCCCAGTTAGCGGAGAAACCCCCCAGTTAATGGAGAAACCCCCAGTTAATGGAGAAATGCCCCAGTTAGTGGAGAAACCCCCAGTTAGTGGAGAAACCCCCAGTTAGTGGAGAAACCCCCCAGTTAGCGGAGAAACCCCCCAGTTAATGGAGAAACCCCCAGTTAATGGAGAAATTCCCCAGTTAGTGGAGAAACCCCCAGTTAGTGGAGAAACCCCCAGTTAGTGGAGAAACCCCCAGTTAATGGAGAAACCCCCAGTTAATGGAGAAACCCCCCAATTAATGGAGAAACGCCCCAGTTAGTGGAGAAACGCCCAGTTAATGGAGAAACCCCCAGTTAATGGAGAAACCCCCAGTTAGTGGAGAAACCCCCAGTTAGTGGAGAAACGCCCAGTTAGTGGAGAAACCCCCAGTTAGTGGAGAAACCCCCAGTTAGTGGAGAAACCCCCAGTTAATGGAGAAACCCCCAGTTAATGGAGAAACCCCCCAGTTAGTGGAGAAACCCCCCAGTTAGTGGAGAAACCCCCCAGTTAGTGGAGAAACCCCCAGTTAGTGGAGAAACCCCCCAGTTAGTGGAGAAACCCCCAGTTAGTGGAGAAACCCCCCAGTTAATGGAGAAACGCCCCAGTTAGTGGGAGAAACCCCCCAGTTAGTGGGAGAAACCCCCCAGTTAGTGGAGAAACCCCCCAGTTAATGGAGAAACGCCCCAGTTAGTGGAGAAACCCCCCAGTTAGTGGAGAAACCCCCCAGTTAATGGAGAAACCCCCCAGTTAGTGGGAGAAACCCCCCAGTTAGTGGAGAAACCCCCCAGTTACTGGGAGAAACCCCCCAGTTAGTGGAGAAACCCCCCAGTTAATGGAGAAACGCCCCAGTTAGTGGGAGAAACGCCCCAGTTAGTGGAGAAACCCCCCAGTTAGTGGAGAAACCCCCCAGTTAATGGAGAAACGCCCCAGTTAGTGGAGAAACCCCCCAGTTAGTGGAGAAACCCCCCAGTTAATGGAGAAACCCCCCAGTTAGTGGGAGAAACCCCCCAGTTAGTGGAGAAACCCCCCAGTTACTGGGAGAAACCCCCCAGTTAGTGGAGAAACCCCCCAGTTAATGGAGAAACGCCCCAGTTAGTGGGAGAAACCCCCCAGTTAGTGGGAGAAACCCCCCAGTTAGTGGAGAAACCCCCCAGTTAATGGAGAAACGCCCCAGTTAGTGGGAGAAACCCCCCAGTTAGTGGAGAAACCCCCCAGTGGAGAAACCCCCCAGTTAGTGGAGAAACCCCCCAGTTAGTGGAGAAACCCCCAGTTAGTGGGAGAAACCCCCCAGTTAGTGGAGAAACCCCCCAGTTAGTGGGAGAAACCCCCAGTAGTGGGAGAAACCCCCCAGTTAGTGGAGAAACCCCCAGTTAGTGGAGAAACCCCCCAATTAATGGAGAAACGCCCCAGTTAGTGGAGAAACGCCCAGTTAATGGAGAAACCCCCCAGTTAATGGGAGAAACCCCCAGTTAGTGGAGAAACCCCCCAGTTAGTGGAGAAACGCCCCAGTTAGTGGAGAAACCCCCAGTTAGTGGAGAAACCCCCAGTTAGTGGAGAAACCCCCAGTTAATGGAGAAACCCCCAGTTAATGGAGAAACCCCCCAGTTAGTGGAGAAACGCCCCAGTTAGTGGAGAAACCCCCCAGTTAGTGGAGAAACCCCCAGTTAATGAAACACCCAGTTATGAGAACCCCCCAGTTACTGGGAGAAACCCCCCAGTTATGGAGAAACGCCCCAGTTAGTGGGAGAAACCCCCCAGTTAGTGGGAGAAACCCCCCAGTTAGTGGAGGAAACCCCCCAGTTAGTGGAGAAAGCCCCCCAGTTAGTGGAGAAACCCCCAGTTAAGTGGGAGAAACGCCCCAGTTAGTGGGAGAAACGCCCCAGTTAGTGGAGAAACCCCCAGTTAGTGGAGAAACCCCCAGTTAATGGAGAAACTCCCCAGTTAGTGGAGAAACCCCCCAGTTAGTGGAGAAACCCCCAGTTAATGGGAGAAACCCCCCAGTTATGTGAGAAACCCCCCCAGTTAGTGGAGAAACCCCCCAGTTAGTGGGAGAAACCCCCAGTTAATGGAGAAACGCCCCAGTTAGTGGGAGAAACCCCCCAGTTAGTGGGAGAAACCCCCCAGTTAGTGGAGAAACCCCCCAGTTAATGGAGAAACGCCCCAGTTAGTGGGAGAAACCCCCCAGTTAGTGGAGAAACCCCCCAGTGGAGAAACCCCCAGTTAGTGGAGAAAACCCCCCAGTTAGTGGAGAAAACCCCCAGTTAGTGGAGAAACCCCCCAGTTAGTGGAGAAACCCCCAGTTAGTGGAGAAACCCCCAGTTAGTGGGAGAAACCCCCCAGTTAGTGGAGAAACCCCCCAGTTAGTGGAGAAACCCCCCAGTTAGTGGAGAAACCCCCAGTTAGTGGAGAAACCCCCCAGTTAGTGGAGAAGCCCCCAGTTAGTGGAGAAACCCCCCAGTTAGTGGAGAAACCCCCCAGTTAGTGGAGAAACCCCCAGTTAGTGGAGAAAGCCCCCAGTTAGTGGAGAAACCCCCCAGTTAGTGGAGAAGCCCCCCAGTTAGTGGAGAAACCCCCAGTTAGTGGAGAAACCCCCCAGTTAGTGGGAGAAACCCCCAGTTAGTGGAGAAACCCCCAGTTAGTGGAGAAGCCCCCCAGTTAGTGGAGAAACCTCCCAGTTAGTGGAGAAACCCCCAGTTAGTGGAGAAACCCCCAGTTAGTGGAAAAAAAACCAGTTAGTGGGAGAAACCCCCAGTTAGTGGAGAAGCCCCCCAGTTAGTGGAGAAACCCCGCAGTTAGTGGAGAAACCCCCCAGTTAGTGGAGAAACCCCCAGTTAGTGGAGAAACCCCCAGTTAGTGGAGAAGCCCCCAGTTAGTGGGAGAAACCCCCAGTTAGTGGAGAAGCCCCCCAGTTAGTGGAGAAACCCCGCAGTTAGTGGAGAAACCCCCCAGTTAGTGGAGAAACCCCCCAGTTAGTGGAGAAGCCCCCCAGTTAGTGGAGAAACCCCCCAGTTAGTGGAGAAACCCCCAGTTAGTGGAGAAGCCCCCCAGTTAGTGGAGAAACCCCCCAGTTAGTGGAGAAACCCCCCAGTTAGTAGAGAAACCCCCAGTTAGTGGAGAAACCCCCAGTTAGTGGAGAAGCCCCCCAGTTAGTGGAAAAACCCCCCAGTTAGTGGGAGAAACCCCCAGTTAGTGGATAAACCCCCCAGTTAGTGGGAGAAACCCCCAGTTAGTGGAGAAACCCCCCAGTTAGTGGAGAAACCCCCAGTTATTGGAGAAGCCCCCCAGTTAGTGGAGAAACCCCCCAGTTAGTGGAGAAACCCCCAGTTAGTGGAGAAACCCCCAGTTAGTGGAGAAGCCCCCCAGTTAGTGGAGAAACCCCCCCTTTAGTGTAGAAACCCCCCCGTTAGTGGAGAAACCCCCAGTTAGTGGAGAAACCCCCAGTTAGTGGATAAACCCCCCAGTTAGTGGAGAAGCCCCCCAGTTAGTGGAGAAACCCCCAGTTAGTGGAGAAACCCCCCAGTTAGTGGAGAAACCCCCAGTTAGTGGAGAAACCCCCAGTTAGTGGAGAAACCCCCCAGTTAGTGGAGAAACCCCCCAGTTAGTGGAGAAAGCCCCCCAGTTAGTGGAGAAACCCCCCAGTTAGTGGAGAAACCCCCAGTTAGTGGAGAAACCCCCAGTTAGTGGAGAAACCCCCCAGTTAGTGGAGAAACCCCCCAGTTAGTGGAGAAACCCCCAGTTAGTGGAGAAACCCCCCAGTTAGTGGAGAAGCCCCCAGTTAGTGGAGAAACCCCCCAGTTAGTGGAGAAACCCCCAGTTAGTGGATAAACCCCCCAGTTAGTGGGAGAAACCCCCAGTTAGTGGAGAAACCCCCCAGTTAGTGGAGAAACCCCCAGTTAGTGGAGAAGCCCCCAGTTAGTGGAGAAACCCCCAGTTAGTGGAGAAACCCCCAGTTAGTGGAGAAGCCCCCCAGTTAGTGGAGAAACCCCCCAGTTAGTGGAGAAACCCCCCAGTTAGTGGAGAAACCCCCAGTTAGTGGAGAAGCCCCCCAGTTAGTGGAGAAACCCCCCAGTTAGTGGAGAAACCCCCCAGTTAGTGGAGAAACCCCCCAGTTAGTGGAGAAACCCCCAGTTAGTGGAGAAGCCCCCCAGTTAGTGGAAAAACCCCCCAGTTAGTGGAGAAACCCCCAGTTAGTGGATAAACCCCCCAGTTAGTGGAGAAACCCCCAGTTAGTGGAGAAACCCCCCAGTTAGTGGAGAAACCCCCAGTTAGTGGAGAAAGCCCCCCAGTTAGTGGAGAAACCCCCCAGTTAGTGGGAGAAACCCCCAGTTAGTGGATAAACCCCCAGTTAGTGGGAGAAACCCCCAGTTAGTGGAGAAACCCCCCAGTTAGTGGAGAAACCCCCAGTTAGTGGAGAAGCCCCCCAGTTAGTGGAGAAACCCCCCAGTTAGTGGAGAAACCCCCAGTTAGTGGAGAAAGCCCCCCAGTTAGTGGAGAAACCCCCCAGTTAGTGGAGAAACCCCCCAGTTAGTGGAGAAACCCCCAGTTAGTGGAGAAGCCCCCCAGTTAGTGGAGAAACCCCCCAGTTAGTGGAGAAACCCCCAGTTAGTGGAGAAACCCCCAGTTAGTGGAGAAGCCCCCCAGTTAGTGGAGAAACCCCCCAGTTAGTGGGAGAAACCCCCAGTTAGTGGATAAACCCCCCAGTTAGTGGAGAAACCCCCAGTTAGTGGAGAAACCCCCCAGTTAGTGGAGAAACCCCCAGTTAGTGGAGAAGCCCCCCAGTTAGTGGAGAAACCCCCCAGTTAGTGGAGAAACCCCCAGTTAGTGGAGAAGCCCCCCAGTTAGTGGAGAAACCCCCCAGTTAGTGGAGAAGCCCCCCAGTTAGTGGAGAAACCCCCAGTTAGTGGAGAAGCCCCCAGTTAGTGGAGAAACCCCCCAGTTAGTGGAGAAACCCCCCAGTTAGTGGAGAAACCCCCAGTTAGTGGAGAAGCCCCCCAGTTAGTGGAGAAACCCCCCAGTTAGTGGAGAAACCCCCAGTTAGTGGAGAACCCCCAGTTAGTGGAGAAGCCCCCCAGTATTAAGACCCCCCAGTTAGTGGAGAAACCCCCAGTTAGTGGAGAAGACCCCCCCCAGTTAGTGGAGAAACCCCCAGTTAGTGGAGAAACCCCCAGTTAGTGGAGAAACCCCCAGTTAGTGGAGAAACCCCCAGTTAGTGGAGAAACCCCCAGTTAGTGGAGAAACCCCCCAGTTAGTGGAGAAACCCCCCAGTTAGTGGTGGGATAAAGGTACTGAGTGTCTCTCCCCCTCTGAATACCTGTTACACTATAATAGAGTTTCTCTGCAGTGACGGCAGACGCAGCTCCACGGTGACGAAGGTCTTTATCGTTGATCCGGCCGATCCCAACAGGAAGTCGAGCGAGGAGGACTTCCTGCTGAGCGACCTGCAGGTAAACACTCCTGACATAACGGTAACGACGTAGCACAGTTTCTTAAATTAAACATAAGATCTTGTTCGTCTTCCAGCGTCCGTCCCAAGGAGCCTCTGCTGGTTCTCCACTGAGGCCTCCAGGTGCGTGGGACTGTCTTTTATAATCCTTCATTGATATGATGTTAGAGGGTTGGTCAGCATGAGACTGATACTGAGGGAAAGGGAGCTCTATTACCCAAAGTTACTGTAAACCTTTGAATAATGTAGTTAATCTATTGGTAGTTTTGTTTAAATGTATTAATGATGTTGTGTTTTGTTTGTAGAAGCGCATCATTCATTGATTTATTGTAAAATGAATCTGAACTTTTTGATCTGTTACGATGATAAACTGAAGCAATTTCAAAATGAACCCCATTAACTGAGTTTTAAATAGTTTTTTTGTTAAGTCCTACTTAGTGTATAAGGAAATAATGAAGAGGTACAAATGAAATGTTTTGAAAATGATATCTATGGAGGTGCTGATGCCGTTGTGATAGGGGGTCAAAGTTACCCCCCTTGGCGGTTCTAGTGTTAATAATAACAAACTTTACTTAAATAGCAGCTTTCAGACCTCCAGTGGCCGACAGGAGCTACAGAGCCCCAAACACTTCAGGAGAACCACCATGCAAGGTTCTGTTTTAGGTCCACTTTTATTCTCCATCTACATCAACAGTTTAGGTGAAAATGTGGATGAAGCTACTTTACATTTGTATGCGGATGATACCGTGATGTACTGTGCAGGTCCCTCCATTCAGGAGGCTGGCTGTTAAATTACAGGCTGTTTTTAACACTATTCAGACTCAGCTCTCTGAACTAAAGCTTCTTTTAAATGTTGAGAAAACCAAGGTAATGCTCTTTTCTAAAGCTAAAAAGACACCAGAGCCTGTTTTAGATATTGTAACTACTCAAGGAATAAAACTTGAAGTGGTTACCTGTTACAAATACCTTGGTATCTGGCTTGATGATTGTCTCTCTTTTAAACTTCATGTCAATAACCTGCTTAAAAAGCTGAGGGTTAGGCTAGGTTTCTTCTACAGGAACAAGTCCTGTTTCTCGCTTGAGGCCAGGAAAAGGCTCTGTGACCTTTTGACCTGTGCTGGACTATGGTGATCTGATGTATATGAATGCACCTGCCTATTGCCTGAACAAGTTAGATGCTGCGTATCACAGTGCACTGAGATTTGTGACAAACTGTAAAGCACTAACCCATCACTGTACCCTGTATGCCAAGGGCTGGTTTGCTTTCACTAACTGTATGGAGGCTCAGTCACTGGTACATTTTTATATACAAAGCCATGTTAGGGAAACTTCCATCTTATATCTGCTCCCTGATCTCACGGAGAATTGTAAGTGGCTACTGCCTGAGATCGCATGCTGTGGTTTTATTAAATGTGCCAACTGCTAGGACTGTCTTAGGGAAGACAGCTGTTAGATGCGCAGCTCCTCTGTCTTGGAATAGTCTGCAAATTAAATGGAAACTGAACAATCTGGTGCCACTAAATGTTTTTAAAGCTCGGTTGGATGCTAGTCAATCAGGAAGCTATTGGTACCTGTTTATGTGGATAATGATGTAAATGATGCTGTATGATGTCCTTTTGTTGTTCTGTTTATGTTGTTATGTTTCATGTGGAACTACTTGAGCAGCTCTCCCTTGGAAAAGAGATCAATGATCTCAATGGGATTCATCTGTAGAAATAAAGGTTTGAAATGAAATGAATGCAGATACTGGGGCGAAGTAGAGCCTTTGCACCTGTCGGCCCCCGTACAAAGTGCTTTCACACAAACAGAACACCTTTAAACTGATCCTCATAATAATAATAATAAATAATAAATTCAATTTATTTAGCGCTTCTCATCTGCCAAGACAAATCCCGAAGCGCTTCACAACAGGCGACACTGATAACATTTAAGAGATAACAAGTGTAATACAAAAAACAATACAAAAAGTCAGAGATAGCGATACAAATGGCAGTACTCCAGGTGTACCATGATCAAAGTTTATTGGAAGGCCTGCCGAAAGAAGAGGGTCTTAAGGCCGGTTTTGAAGACCTCGGTGGAAGGGGCAGATCTCAGCTGATCTGGAAGGGAGTTCCAGAGGCGCGGGCGAATGACCAGAAGGCTCGGTCTCCCATTGTCCGGAGACGTGTGCGGGGGATGTAAAGAACAGGAGCGTGGCTGGAGCGGAGAGAGCGGGTAGATGTCTGGGTACGGATGAGGTCACAGAGGTATTTTGGGCTTTGGCCATTCAGGGCTTTGTAAGTGAGGAGGAGAACCTTAAACTGGACCCTGTAGTGGACTGGGAGCCAGTATAGTTCGGCAAGTATGGGGGTTATGTGGGCGGAACTTTTTGAAGCGGTGAGAACTCTGGCTGTACTGTTCTGGACAAGTTTGCAGGCGGTTGATGAATTTGGCTGGGAGACCGGAGAGGAGTGCATTGCAGTAGTCTAGTCTTAAGAAGACGAGTGCATGAACCATTTATTTGGTGTCATCGGTTGAGAGGGCTTCAGTCGGGAAATGTTTTTCAAGTGAAAGAAGGAACTCTAGAGTCACTGTGACGTCACTTCCTGTTTGTCTTCAGGTCCTCGGTTTCTGATTGGTCGGCTGGGCTCTCCGAACAGACAGCAGAAGACCGGACCCCCCCCACGCCCCCCAGCAGAGGCAAGACACTAACACTGTCGTGCTGAAATGTGTGTGAGCAGGTTTTCATTGAGCTGTTTCCTGTCTGTCAGAACTCAGGTGGGTTGAGCAGCACGGAGACGTCCAGAATCCAGAGAGAGACTGACTTCCTGCGGTACGAAAACTCAAAACTCATGTTAGCTGAACAGTTTTAAAGAAGGCAAGAACATGTACATATCAAAGAAATATAAAACATCTTGGAGGGGAGAAACAAATAGATTTTCAGAATGAAAAAAAAAAATCTGAATTGTAAGATTTGAGAAAAAAATCTGTATTTTGGAAAAAAGTAAAAAAGTTCAGATCTGAAAAAAAGTTGAGATTTTTAGAAAAAAGTCCTAATTTTAAGAAAAAAATAGAATCCTGAGAAATTTCGGAAAAGTCAGATTTTTTAGATTTTGAGGAAAAAGTAAACATTTTAAGATTTTTAGAACAAAAAGTAAAAATAAATTGATTCTGAGAAAAAAAGTCAGAATTTTAAGCAAAACATTTAATCCTGAGAAATGTCTGAGATTTTGAGGAAAAAGTAGGAATGGAGAATAAAGTCAACATTTTAGAGATTTCTGAAAAAGTCATAATTCTGATATTTTAAGAAAAAGTCAGAATGCAGAGAAACTACAGGGAAAAAAGGAAGGATTCCCTATATCTGTCTCACTCTCCATGTATGCTCAGTGTCTCACACCCTGTCCCTGTCTCACTCTCCATGTGTGCTCAGTGTCTCACTCCCTGTCCCTGTCTCACTCTCCAGGCATGCTCAGTGTCTCACTCTCTCTACCTGTCTCACTCTCTCTACCTGTCTCACTCTCTCTACCTGTCTCACTCTCCAGGTGTGCTCAGTGTCTCTACCTGTCTCACTCTCTCTACCTGTCTCACTCTCCATGTATGCTGCTCAGTGTCTCACTCTCTCTACCTGTCTCACTCTCCATGTATGCTCAGTGTCTCACTCTCTCTACCTGTCTCACTCTCTCTACCTGTCTCACTCTCCATGTGTGCTCAGTGTCTCACTCCCTGTCTCACTCTCCAGGTGTGCTCAGTGTCTCACTCTCTCTACCTGTCTCTCTCTCTCTACCTGTCTCTCTCTCCATGTGTGCTCAGTGTCTCACTCCCTGTCCCTGTCTCACTCTCCAGGTGTGCTCAGTGTCTCTACCTGTCTCACTCTCCATGTGTGCTCAGTGTCTCACTCCCTGTCCCTGTCTCACTCTCCAGGTGTGCTCAGTGTCTCTACCTGTCTCACTCTCTCTACCTGTCTCACTCTCCAGATGTGCTCAGTGTCTCACTCTCTCTACCTGTCTCACTCTCCAGGTATGCTCAGCGTCTCACTCTCTCTACCTGTCTCACTCTCTCTACCTGTCTCACTCTCCAGGTGTGCTCAGTGTCTCACTCTCTCTACCTGTCTCACTCTCCAGGTGTGCTCAGTGTCTCACTCTCTCTACCTGTCTCACTCTCCAGGTGTGCTCAGTGTCTCACTCTCTCTACCTGTCTCACTCTCCAGGTGTGCTCAGTGTCTCTACCTGTCTCACTCTCTCTACCTGTCTCACTCTCCAGATGTGCTCAGTGTCTCACTCTCTCTACCTGTCTCACTCTCCAGGTGTGCTCAGCGTCTCACTCTCTCTACCTGTCTCACTCTCTCTACCTGTCTCACTCTCCAGGTGTGCTCAGTGTCTCACTCTCTCTACCTGTCTCACTCTCCAGGTGTGCTCAGTGTCTCACTCTCTCTACCTGTCTCACTCTCCAGGTGTGCTCAGTGTCTCACTCTCTCTACCTGTCTCACTCTCCAGGTGTGCTCA
>JAPTMU010000235.1:0-15000 GCA_028583405.1 Pogonophryne albipinna | reverse complement strand
CTCTCAGTGACTCAGGGTTCATGCTCTCAGTGACTCGGGGTTCATGCTCTCAGTGACTCAGGGTTCATGCTCTCAGTGACTCGGGGTTCATGCTCTCAGTGACTCGGGGTTCATGCTCTCAGTGACTCGGGGTTCATGCTCTCAGTGACTCGGGGTTCATGCTCTCAGTGACTCGGGGTTCATGCTCTCAGTGACTCAGGGTTCATGCTCTCAGTGACTCGGGGTTCATGCTCTCAGTGACTCAGGGTTCATGCTCTCAGTGACTCAGGGTTCATGCTCTCAGTGACTCGGGGTTCATGCTCTCAGTGACTCGGGGTTCATGCTCTCAGTGACTCAGGGTTCATGCTCTCAGTGACTCGGGGTTCATGCTCTCAGTGACTCAGGGTTCATGCTCTCAGTGACTCAGGGTTCATGCTCTCAGTGACTCAGGGTTCATGCTCTCAGTGACTCAGGGTTCATGCTCTCAGTGACTCAGGGTTCATGCTCTCAGTGACTCAGGGTTCATGCTCTCAGTGACTCGGGGTTCATGCTCTCAGTGACTCGGGGTTCATGCTCTCAGTGACTCAGGGTTCATGCTCTCAGTGACTCGGGGTTCATGCTCTCAGTGACTCAGGGTTCATGCTCTCAGTGACTCGGGGTTCATGCTCTCAGTGACTCGGGGTTCATGCTCTCAGTGACTCAGGGTTCATGCTCTCAGTGACTCGGGGTTCATGCTTTCAGTGACTCAGGGTTCATGCTCTTCGTGACTCAGGGTTCATGCTCTCAGTGACTCGGGGTTCATGCTCTCAGTGACTCAGGGTTCATGCTCTCAGTGACTCAGGGTTCATGCTCTCAGTGACTCAGGGTTCATGCTCTCAGTGACTCAGGGTTCATGCTCTCAGTGACTCAGGGTTCATGCTCTCAGTGACTCAGGGTTCATGCTCTCAGTGACTCAGGGTTCATGCTCTCAGTGACTCGGGGTTCATACTCTCCGTGACGGAGGGACTCCTGTTCACCTTTAATGAGTTTATTGTAATGAAGTGTAACCTGCTGTGTTGCAGACGGTGTGTGTGGGCAGCAGCGCCCCCTCTGGCAGGATGTTGAGCTGCTCTCGGTGTAAACGGTTGAACCGTTCTGACGCCAGATTCTGCGACTGGTGCGGCTCCAAGGTGAAAAGACTCTTAAATCACATATCTTTTACATACTCTAAAACTATTGGAACAGCGAGGCCAATTGCTTTATTTTGGCTGTACACTGAAAACATTAGGTTTGACATCAAAAGATGAATATGAGACAAGAGGTCAGTATTTCAGCTTATAATACCAGGTATTTACATCTAGATTTGTCAAAGAATTGAGAAGATAACGTAGTTTTTAACGGAACACCACATTTTAGGTGAGCAAAAGTATATGAACAGAAACTTAAAACAGTGTGAAACGGGAGTAATAATCCATTTAGTTGCAAACCGTTTGCTTGCAATAACATAATAATAATTCCAATAGTTTTGGAGAGGACTGTACATAAGTCATAATGCTAAGCTAGTTCTGAGAGTGAAGCATTGTGGGAGATGTAGTGTGTGTGTTTGCAGGGTCATGCAGTCAGTTGTGTGTGGTGTTGGCGCTGTGGAGCGAGTGCCCCCCCGAACGCCTCCTACTGCCCCGCCTGCAGCACCTTCCTTCAGGCTCCGCCCCCCCGAACATCCCGCAGTGACATCACAACACCTGTCGGGGGCGCCAAGGCCAAACAGGTAGCTGCCCCCCCACATCATGCTAATGCACAACACAGTATTTCATTCCCATTTGTTCCGTTCATGGTATGCACAACTTAATGTATAACAGTTATTTACAGAACATGTCTCGAACAGCGTACCCCAAAAGGAGCAGGGTGAGAAAAGAATCTGATATGACCGGCCCCTTTCTCAACAAAAATAATTACTAAATAGAAATAGATGGTCTGTCCTTCATATTTACTCGTTCACAGCCAATCAGAACAGTATCGTGGAAAAATAAGAGAAACACAAAAACGTACAAAAAAATACTTAGTTCCCACTTGACAGTTAACGGAAACAACAAACATCACATCACAAGGAAAAGTGCAACATCTGAGTCCTCCTGGAGTCGAAGGGGGAAAGCGGCGCACAATAACAACAACAATAATAACAATAATAATAATAACAATAATAATAATAATAATAATGGGACCTGCAAATAAAGAACAGACATCACAAATATTTACCAATGCAGGACCAGGGTACATGAACTTATTCACATTCCGCTTCATATAGTCCTATTTTTCTTAATTTATGCGAGTTCTGTAAATTCCTCAGATCGTTCTGTTGAGAACTCCACGGCTTTACACCAACCACCGGGATACACATTTAAACAGTTAACTTGACGCTCTCTGCCTGCAGGCTTCAACACCGACTTCCCATGATGCAACCTTGCAGGCCACGCCCTCCAAAGGCCCCGCCCCCCACAAAAATATGGCCCCGCCCACTGCTGAGTGCTCCACTCAGACTGTTGGACTCTATTACCCATCAGCCACCGAGCTGCAGAGGAAGGAGCAACAGAGAGAGAAACGCAGCAAAACAAACGCAGAGCGACAACTGGCGAGCGCCGTCAGCCCGGGGAGAGGTGAGGACTACAAAACTATAGAACTACAAAACCACAAGACTACAAAACTATAGAACTACAAAACCACAAGACTACAGAACTATAGAACTACAAAACCACAAGACTACAAAACTATAGAACTACAAAACCACAAGACTACAAAACTATAGAACTACAAAACCACAAGACTACAGAACTATAGAACTACAAAACTATAGAACTACAAAACCACAAGACTACAGAACTATAGAACTACAAAACCACAAGACTACAAAACTATAGAACTACAAAACCACAAGACTACAAAACTATAGAACTACAAAACCACAAGACTACAGAACTATAGAACTACAAAACCACAAGACTACAAAACTATAGAACTACAAAACCACAAGACTACAAAACTATAGAACTACAAAACCACAAGACTACAAAACTATAGAACTACAAAACTATAGAACTACAAAACCACATGACTACAAAACTATAGAACTACAAAACCACAAGACTACAAAACTACAGAACTATAGAACTACAAAACTATAGAACTACAAAACTATAGAACTACAAAACCACAAGACTACAAAACTATAGAACTACAAAACCACAAGACTACAAAACTACAGAACTATAGAACTACAAAACTATAGAACTACAAAACTATAGAACTACAAAACCACAAGACTACAAAACTATAGAACTACAAAACCACAAGACTACAAAACTATAGAACTACAAAACCACAAGACTACAAAACTATAGAACTACAAAACCACAAGACTACAGAACTATAGAACTACAAAACCACAAGACTACAAAACTATAGAACTACAAAACCACAAGACTACAAAACTATAGAACTACAAAACCACAAGACTACAAAACTATAGAACTACAAAACTATAGAACTACAAAACCACATGACTACAAAACTATAGAACTACAAAACCACAAGACTACAAAACTACAGAACTATAGAACTACAAAACTATAGAACTACAAAACTATAGAACTACAAAACCACAAGACTACAAAACTATAGAACTACAAAACCACAAGACTACAAAACTACAGAACTATAGAACTACAAAACTATAGAACTACAAAACTATAGAACTACAAGACTACAAAACTATAGAACTACAAAACCACAAGACTACAGAACTATAGAACTACAGAACTATAGAACTACAAAACTAGAGAACTATAGAACTACAAAACCACAAGACTACAAAACTACAGAACTATAGAACTACAAAACCACAAGACTACAGAACTATAGAACTACAAAACCACAAGACTACAAAACTACAGAACTATAGAACTACAAAACCACAAGACTACAGAACTATAGAACTACAAAACCACAAGACTACAAAACTACAGAACTATAGAACTACAAAACGATAGAACTACAAAACCACAAGACTACAACACTACAAAACCATAGAACTACAAAACCACAAGACTACAACACTACAAAACCACAAAACTACAGAACTACAACAACAAACTACAGAACTACCAAACTACAACAACAAAAAACTACAATACTACAAAACTATAGAACAACAGAACTGCAAAATCACAAAACCACAAAACTACAAAACCACAAAACTACAATACTACAAAACCACAAAACCACAAAACTACAATACTACAGAACCACAAAACCACAAGACTACAAAACTACAACAACAACAAACTACAGGACTACAGAACTACCAAACTACAACAACAAAAAACTACAATAATACAGAATAACAGAACTACAAAACTACAAAACTACAAAACCACAAAACTACAAATACATGGTGAACGAGGACAAAGAGAAAGCTGTCTTGTTGTCCTCAGGTTTCTGGAGGCAGCAGGTGGACCACGTGAGTTCTCACCTGAGGAGTTATGCTCAGAACAACGCCTCCTTCAGGACACTGCTGGGAGAACCTCGCCTCGGCCGGGTAACTTCAGCTCACCTGTGCAACACCTGTGCAACACCTGTGCAACATCTGTGCAACACCTGTGCAACACCTGTGCAACACCTGTACAACACCTGTGCAACACCTGTACAACACCTGTGCAACACCTGTACAACACCTGTACAACACCTGTGCAACACCTGTGCAACACCTGTACAACACCTGTGCAACACCTGTGCAACACCTGTGCAACACCTGTACAACACCTGTGCAACATCTGTGCAACACCTGTGCAACACCTGTACAACACCTGTGCAACACCTGTACAACACCTGTGCAACACAGTGCGGCTGTTTCTTTTACCTTTTAAGCTACACACTCACATGCATGTCCTCCTCTCACCTGTCCTCCTCTCACCTGTCCTCCTCTCATCTGTCCTCCTCTCACCTGTCCTTCTCTCACCTGTCCTCCTCTCTCCTGTCCTCCTCTCACATGTCCTCCTCTCACCTGTCCTCCTCTCTCCTCTCACCTGTCCTCCTCTCTCCTCTCCTCCTCTCACCTGTCCTCCTCTCACCTCTCACCTGTCCTCCTCTCACCTGTCCTCCTCTCGCCTGTCCTCCTCTCACCTGTCCTTCTCTCACCTGTCCTCCTCTCTCCTGTCCTCCTCTCACATGTCCTCCTCTCACCTGTCCTCCTCTCTCCTCTCACCTGTCCTCCTCTCTCCTCTCCTCCTCTCACCTGTCCTCCTCTCTCCTCTCACCTGTCCTCCTCTCTCCTCTCACCTGTCCTCCTCTCTCCTCTCCTCCTCTCACCTGTCCTCCTCTCACCTCTCACCTGTCCTCCTCTCACCTGTCCTCCTCTCGCCTGTCCTCCTCTCACCTGTCCTTCTCTCACCTGTCCTCCTCTCTCCTGTCCTCCTCTCACATGTCCTCCTCTCACCTGTCCTCCTCTCTCCTCTCACCTGTCCTCCTCTCTCCTCTCCTCCTCTCACCTGTCCTCCTCTCACCTCTCACCTGTCCTCCTCTCACCTGTCCTCCTCTCACATGTCCTCCTCTCACCTGTCCTCCTCTCACCTGTCCTCCTCTCACCTGTCATCCTCTCACATGTCCTCCTCTCATCTGTCCTCCTCTCACCTGTCCTCCTCTCTCCTCTCATCTGTCCTCCTCTCACCTGTCCTCCTCTCTCCTCTCACCTGTCCTCCTCTCACATGTCCTCCTCTCATCTGTCCTCCTCTCACCTGTCCTCCTCTCTCCTCTCACATGTCCTCCTCTCACCTGTCCTCCTCTCACCTGTCCTCCTCTCTCCTGTCCTCCTCTCACATGTCCTCCTCTCACCTGTCCTCCTCTCTCCTCTCACATGTCCTTCTCTCACCTGTCCTCCTCTCACATGTCCTCCTCTCACCTGTCCTCCTCTCACCTGTCCTCCTCTCACCTGTCCTCCTCTCTCCTCTCACCTGTCCTCCTCTCACCTGTCCTCCTCTCTCCTCTCACCTGTCCTCCTCTCACCTGTCCTCCTCTCTCCTCTCACCTGTCCTCCTCTCACCTGTCCTCCTCTCTCCTCTCACCTGTCCTCCTCTCACCTGTCCTCCTCTCTCCTCTCACATGTCCTCCTCTCACCTGTCCTCCTCTCACCTGTCCTCCTCTCTCCTCTCACCTGTCCTCCTCTCACCTGTCCTCCTCTCTCCTCTCACATGTCCTCCTCTCACCTGTCCTCCTCTCTCCTCTCACCTGTCCTCCTCTCTCCTCTCACCTGTCCTCCTCTCACCTGTCCTCCTCTCTCCTCTCACCTGTCCTCCTCTCACCTGTCCTCCTCTCTCCTCTCACCTGTCCTCCTCTCACCTGTCCTCCTCTCTCCTCTCACATGTCCTCCTCTCACCTGTCCCTCCTCTCACCTGTCCTCCTCTCTCCTCTCACCTGTCCTCCTCTCACCTGTCCTCCTCTCTCCTCTCACATGTCCTCCTCTCACCTGTCCTCCTCTCTCCTCTCACCTGTCCTCCTCTCACCTGTCCTCCTCTCACCTGTCCTCCTCTCTCCTCTCACATGTCCTCCTCTCACCTGTCCTCCTCTCACCTGTCCTCCTCTCTCCTCTCACATGTCCTCCTCTCACCTGTCCTCCTCTCACCTGTCCTCCTCTCTCCTCTCACCTGTCCTCCTCTCACCTGTCCTCCTCTCTCCTCTCACCTGTCCTCCTCTCTCCTCTCACCTGTCCTCCTCTCACCTGTCCTCCTCTCTCCTCTCACCTGTCCTCCTCTCACCTGTCCTCCTCTCTCCTCTCACATGTCCTCCTCTCACCTGTCCTCCTCTCTCCTCTCACCTGTCCTCCTCTCACCTGTCCTCCTCTCTCCTCTCACATGTCCTCCTCTCACCTGTCCTCCTCTCACCTGTCCTCCTCTCTCCTCTCACCTGTCCTCCTCTCTCCTCTCACATGTCCTCCTCTCACCTGTCCTCCTCTCACCTGTCCTCCTCTCTCCTCTCACCTGTCCTCCTCTCACCTGTCCTCCTCAGATGGTCTCGGCTGTGATTCAGGAGGATCAACATGAGGTCACTGTGAGCGTCAGCTTCGTGTCGGCCGGACGGGAACCTCTGCAGGTCCTCATTTATTATCTCTGCCATGTTGTTGTTGTTGTTGTTGTTGTTGTTGTTTCAAGAAAACATTTTTGATTTTCAGAAAAGTCAGAATGTGAAAAAAAAAGTAAACATTTTAAGATTTTAAGCAAAAAAGTCAAAAAAATGTAACGTTGAGGAAAAAAAAGATTTTTAAGATTTTGAGAAAAAAAACTGAATCCTGAGAAACTGAAAAAGTCATAATTTGAAAAAAAAGTTTTTTTATGAAAAAAGTCTGAATCCTGGGCATTTCAGAAAAAAAGTCAACATTTTAGGACAATTTACATTTTAAGATTTTGAGAAAAAAATCCTGAGAAACTGAAAAAGTCATAAATCTGATATTTTAAGAATATTTTTAGATTTTGAGAAAAGTCAATTTGAAAAATGTCAACATTTCAGAAAAAGTCATAATTCTGAAATGTAAGGAAAATATTTTCAGATTTTAAGACAAAGATCGACATTTTAATAAAAAGTCCATTTGAAAAGACTGCAGTGTTTCTCAGGTGCATCCTGCAGGAGGCGGAGACTCTCTGAGCAGCGTCACAGAAGCATCTGCCCACAGAGGTAACAACCAGCTTCATGTTAATAAGCTTCATTGTTTCATACGTTTAAGATGTCTTTGCTGCGTGACCTCACTTCCTCTGTTGGTCCACAGGTCTGACGAAACCTCCCAAACTGACCCTGACTCCCAAACCTCCTGTGAGTAACTAATGTGGTGGAAATGTATCGAGACAAACTAACAAATAATTGTAAAATGGTGAGGAAACCTTTCCGTTATACTGAAATGAAGATTCTTGAAATAAACAGTCTTTAAGGGAGTTTATTCTTAAAGAAGGTAAATCGTCACAGAGTCAAGCAGTCTGCATCAGGAGGTCTGCAGAGGGTCTGCAGAGGGTCTGCAGAGGGTCTGCAGAGGGTCTGAGATCCACATCTAAACACCAAGAATACAAGAGGAGGAGACAAACACAAAGATAAACATACAGGATTCTTTTAAACACACCTGCTAGCAAATGGAGAAACATCATGTCTGCACTAACCTTAGAATCGCTCTAACATTAGCACTCGTTTAGCTTTTACTGCTACCTGTCAATCATTTTGTTAGAAATGGCTTGTAAAAGAAGAACAAATGGTGAACTTTAAATAACTTAAAACAGAAGAAGAAGAAACTCACCTGAAGTGGTGTGCTGCTCTGTGATTGGTCCCCGGTGTGCAGGTGCTGGACGTGCAGCTGCTGAAGGAGCTGGGTCCGGGGGGGGGTCGGGTCAGCGCCGTGCAGCAGCTCCTGGACCAGGTACGAGCCTCAGCAGCCAATCAGACGCCTGCTGTGCTGATAAACTTCACTCTGATTGGTCTGTTTCTCCTGCAGGGGGCAGATCCTTCCTGCTGCCACGGCGACGGCCGGCACGCGCTGACGGTTGCCGTGGTGAACGGTCACCATGACGTACTTCCTGTTTTGGTGCAAAGAGGCGCCGACGTGGACCAGCAGTCCGGACCGTAAGAGAGGAACCAGAAACCATCTGCACTTCAAATCATTCACTAACGTTTCTAATGCTGCGTAAACATATATATCACAAAGTTGATTTGATATACAGTCAATGGAAAGAGACAGAAAATGTTCTTAACGCCACTACAGTAAAGGAACGACTGATAATCCATTTAAAAAGTGAGTTCAAGGGGAATGGACGTTCAAAATAAAGTCAATGCAAAGAAAATGTGTGATCTTCACAACAAACGTCTCCTCAGTTTCTGACGGATGATTGATGGAAAAACCACTAGATTAGTTTGAACCAATTAGTGCCGACACAATGATCATTCAGTCCAGGCTCTGCCTTCCTAATTGGTGTGCTCCACTTCCAGCTATTGAGAATTGAGAAATAAAGACATTTGAATGTATTTCTGAACCACCACTCAGTCACTAAACTCGTGGATTGCGTGAGGTGTTCACTTTAATAGTTCCTGGGGTGAAACTCCCCCGGTGGCGTAGTCGGGTACTTTATCTTCGGCTCTGCCTTCAACACCGAGCAGCACCGCCTCGCCTCGTTACTTTTACCAGAAACTATGCCCGTAAAGATTTCAGTTTTCCTTGATTTGCAAACACATGTGACCAATACGGACAAAACACCAAAGAAACCATGAGCATACGAAAATAAACAGGGACACTTTCTAAACCGGTTGAACCTCCTCAGGATGAGGACCACGGCTCTGCATGAAGCTGCAGCTCTGGGACCTGAAGGCCTGCAGTCTGCTAGAGTCCTGCTCAGGTAACACACACCTGCACACACACACCTGCACACACACACACACACACACACACACACACACACACACACCTGCACACACACACACACACACACACACACACACACACACACACACACACACACACACACACACACCTGCACACACACACACACACACACACACCTGCACACACACACACACACACACACACTTGCACACACGCACACACACACACACACACACACACACACACACACACACACACACACACACACACACACACTTGTACACACTTGCACACACTTGCACACACACACACACACACACACACACACACACACACACACACACACACACACACCTGCACACACACACACCTGCACACACACACACACACACACACACACACACACACACACACACACACACACCTGCACACACACACACACACACACACACACACACCTGCACACACACACACACACACTTGCACACACACACACACACACACACACACACACACACACACACACACACACACACACACACACTTGCACACACCTGCATACACACACTGACACACTAAGGGACTGCAGCAAGAACACACATCTCCCATGGTAGACAGAAACACACATCTGGACTGCACCTCGACAGGAAGCGGTTCTGATCTTTAAGAGTTAACTGATATCAGCAATCTGTCCAAATGATCCAGTCTCTCCTAAATCTACCAAAGAAGTACAGAAATGGCCTCTTCCTGGTTAAAATGTCAGAAATAGATTCAGTATCCTCGATAACCCCCAAAACACTTTTGAACAGTTGTTTTAACCATTGTCTCCACAGGCTATAATGGTAATTCATTCATTCTTCATCTTGTGTAAATGTCCCAACATGTTAGCATCTAGCAGTTTCCATGTGCTGGAGACCCTACTGTACGTTTCTAACATACAACAGGACTCTATGAGCAACTACACTATCATGGTTGATTGCAATTATTATTATTACGCTAAGAAAATGTAACTACGAAGAGACACTTTAGTTCATCTGAAATTCATGGTTTGTTTTGATTGGTTGGATGTTTTTCTCAGACGTCTGTCTTCTATCTGCTGTGTTCCAGCTGTAAGGCGAGCGTTGGGCGCAGGAGCTCCGGCGGTCAGACGGCGTACGACGTGGCGCTGAGATCCGGCTGCAGAGAGACCGTGTCCCTGATCACAGCTCAGACCGGAGACCAGCTGGTGAGACAACTGACCGAGCCTGGACGTCTCCTGAACCACAGACTGAACCTGGACGTCTCCTGAACCACAGACTGAACCTGGACGTCTCCTCAACCTGGATGTCTCCTGAACCACAGACTGAACCTGGACGTCTCCTCAACCACAGACTGAACCTGGACGTCTCCTGAACCACAGACTGAACCTGGACGTCTCCTGAACCAGAGACTGAACCTGGACGTCTCCTCAACCACAGTGTGAACCACAGACTGAACCTGGACGTCTCCTGAACCACAGACTGAACCTGGACGTCTCCTGAACCACAGACTGAACCTGGACGTCTCCTCAACCTGGATGTCTCCTGAACCACAGACTGAACCTGGACGTCTCCTCAACCACAGACTGAACCTGGACGTCTCCTGAACCAGAGACTGAACCTGGACGTCTCCTCAACCACAGTGTGAACCACAGACTGAACCTGGACGTCTCCTGAACCACAGACTGAACCTGGACGTCTCCTGAACAACAGACTGAACCTGGACGTCTCCTCAACCACAGACCGAACCTGGACGTCTCCAGAACAACAGACTGAACCTGGACGTCTCCTCAACCACAGACTGAACCTGGACGTCTCCTGAACAACAGATTGAACCTGGACGTCTCCTGAACAACAGACTGAACCTGGACGTCTCCTGAACAACAGACTGAACCACAGACTTAACCTGGACGTCTCCTGAACAACAGACTGAACCTGGACGTCTCCTGAACCACAGACTGAACCTGGACGTCTCCTGAACAACAGACTGAACCTGGACGTCTCCTCAACCACAGACTGAACCTGGACGTCTCCTGAACAACAGATTGAACCTGGACGTCTCCTGAACAACAGACTGAACCTGGACGTCTCCTGAACAACAGACTGAACCACAGACTTAACCTGGGCGTCTCCTGAACAACAGACTGAACCTGGACGTCTCCTGAACCACAGACTGAACCTGGACGTCTCCTGAACCACAGACTGAACCTGGACGTCTTCTGAACCACAGACCGAACCACAGACTGAACCTGGACGTCTCCTCAACCACAGACTGAACCTGGACGTCTCCTGAACAACAGACTGAACCTGGACGTCTCTTCAACCACAGACTGAACCTGGACCTCTTCTGAACCACAGACTGATCCTGAGTCTGTCTGAAGCACCGGGACACGTCCTGCAGCCGGATGTGGACTTACTGCAAGATAGATTTTATAACAGTGATACTTCTCTGGTTTACTGGCTGTAGTTTGAGATCATTTTCATAATGCAGATTTGTTGAGATCTTCTAGAATGTGTCTATCTGTTAAATGTCAGAAAAGTTGTGAAGTGTCTTTAAATGTCTCGTTTCGACAGCGACATCTTCAGCATGAAAGTCTTCCACCCTGTGCCTCGTCCCAGAGACAGATGTAAGATGTGTCCCCGTCTGAAATAAAGCTTGTTTTAAAGAAGCACTGGATACCTTCCATACCGTAGTTCCTCACACCGCTGGGGGGAAGGCGAGCCCAGCTCACTCAGAAGATACAGGTTTACTGAAAACGGAACAAAATGAAACAAAACTGACGGATTCATGAGGATATTTAAGGCCAGATATATTTATTATTCCGATCTTACAAAAGAAACACGGTGAGGTTTTCTGAATTATTGTTCATCAGAATTTCTTCTGAAAGTCACAGAAACACAGTTTGATTCGTCATCATCGCTCCAAAGAAAGTAGAGAGGTGTTTATTTACAGGCTGTACCGACTTTCTCATGAAGCTTTGAATATCTGTCAAGAACTAAAGAAATGCTTGTCTTTTATTTAATGAACAAAACCCGTTCGTGAAGATGTTTAACAATTATACAATCTGTACTGAAGCAGAATATTTGGTTAGTTGCGTTTGGACTTTCTAACGCTCTGGAGTTATTGGAAGTGTCTGAAACAAACCACCAATAGAACTACTGACAGTCTAACACTAAAGCTATGGGATTAGTTTTGTGTCATAAAGATAAAGCAACACTTTCTCAGAATAAAGCAAAACTATGAGTTTAAGAGAAAAAAAAGAGTCAAGCAAAATAAAATACATTTCAAAAATAAAACTATAAGTTGCAAACAAATCATTTGTGTAATCATGTAAACTATAAGTCTTTGTTCTTTGTTTTAACAGGTTTCAGTTCTTGTTGCTTCTTTCTCAATGATCAGACTTTTGCTCTCGCTGCAGCTTTTCTCTTTTGCTCTCCCTCATTTTTTGTTAGAGATTTTGACACAAACATCCCAGGTGGGCGGGACTTTCAGGGGTGTGTCCCCATTGGCTACTCAGCTTTTGAGTGACAGCCCACTACACCACAGATCATACAGAGCAACTCATGCAGCAAACTCCGGAGTCCACTCGGCCGCGTTAGTGTCGGTGTCTCCTGGAGTTTCATGAACACATCGGACTTCTCTGATGGATTGCAGTGCATTAGACTTGTGTTGTGTAGTTCATACTTTATTCATACTTTAAATATTGTAATACCTGAACACACTGCTGCTGTTCAATACTTTCCCAATGTGGGATTGATAAAGTGTCTATTTATTTTATAGATTAAAAAAACACATCTATGTATTTTTCAAGCTAAAGGTGAGACACAATATAAACTGTATACTGTTATTTTTCAAAGACATGTCACATTTCAAAAGCATGTATTGCTATGTTTAGGACAAACAATTAAAGACTGCTTTAACAAATTCTACAATATAAACGTGGCAGATTGTCTTTATTACACAGAGCAGACCGGCTGCATACCAACACAATCAGGAGCATGCTCACATCTCACTATGTGGGTCTGAAGAGCTGAAGCATTCAGACACAATGGATCAAACCGGTGTTGTCTCGTTCTACATCCTGTGGAGAAACATGATATACATTTAGCATTAAAAACTCTACATACTTTTCCTGAGGGAGATCTGAATAATCAAACAGGTTTGAATGGAATCTCTAACATGTGTATGTAGAATAAAGACAAAAGAGTGATTATACAAATTACATTTATTGAAATGTGAACCAGAAGATGAAGTCTCAAAGAATGTTTTAATAAAAGGACATAAAACAAAAAGGTGGATAATAATAAAATCTATTAAATGTATGTAAAGACATTTGGTCAAATGAAATGACACTGAGTGATAAACAGCAACGCCAGCGTGGATGAAGCTGGTGCAGGTCTCTCTTCATGCCCCCCCCCTCCGTGCTGTCCCCTCAGAGGAAGTGGGAAACCGGGATAAGACTCTGGACGCCTCGCTGTCTCAATGATCCATGTTAATATGAGAGGACAATAAATGTTTTAGGAAATGAAAAATATGAAGTTAACAAATAAAACACAGCTCATGGACGGTAGGTTTTCCTACAGAGTCAGCCTCCATTGATTTTCATATCAAATTAGCGTGTTAATAAAATAAGCTATCATGGCTTATACTTGCACATCTAAACAGAATCATGAGAGCCTGTTGGTAGAGTCAGGCACACGAGTCAGTTTGAGTGTGTGCGCCGGTGTCTGAACGCTCACTCACTGCTAGCTATGTAGCTAACTGTTAGGCTACTTAGCTTGCATTGTTATGGATCTAAAGGTAGCACAAGCTAACTTTCATACAGCTTTACTTCTCACTTAACACAATAAAGAAACAGACCGTATAGCACAAACAACACAAATGATCAATACTTACATATATTTTCACTTGTAGTATTATAATAATTGAAATGCTGGTTCTTCTGGGGGTCTTCTGTCCAGGCTCAGCTACCGCACCGCAGCTTCCTGCACTGTACAATCGCTGGAGGACTGGACTGTCACTCAAACACTGAGTAGCCAATGGGGACGCACCCCTGAAAGACCTTCCTTTTTGATTAAAGCTTATAGTTAGGGCTGATTAGATTCAGCCCCTAGTTTTGCTGATATAGGCTTAGTTTTGTCGGGGGACATCTTACTTCTTCCTTCTCTCTGTCTATACCTGTGGACTCTCATGTTCCCATTAACCCAGCTTCCCCAAATCTCTTTCTTTTTGGTGTCTATATACGCTGGGATCCTGAGTCATGGATGATCCTGCGGTCCTGTGTCCTGCATCGCGAGCCCTGGATCTTGAGTCGTGGCTGTGGTCCTGGATCATAGGTCCTGGATGGATATCCTCGTGGATTCATCTTCCTATTATACACACATGCATTTCCAAACATTTGGTCTACCTATGTTGCAAATGTATTATCTTTTCAATTTACACACGGCATCTATTGCACGTCTGTCCGTCCTGGGAGAGGGATCCCTCCTCTGTTGCTCTCCCTGAGGTTTCTCCCATGTTCCCTTTAAAACTGTGGGTTTTCTTCGGAGGTTTTTGAGGGTCTGAGGACAGAGGGTCTAAGGACAGAGGGTCTGAGGACAGAGGGTCTAAGGACAGAGGGTCTG